>WPDF01000270.1:6102-45116 GCA_019137265.1 Neonectria coccinea
TTAATATATAGATATAAGAAGCTCTCTTAACTAATAATATATAGATATAGGAGTCTCTTAACTAAGAATTAATATATAGATATATAAGATTTATTCTTCTTTCCCCTATATAAGTAGGATCCCTTCTCCTCTCTCTTCCTACTAGTCTTAATCTTATATACGGATGCATAAGATCTAGCTCCTATATACCCACACACCCCCCTACCTTCCTACCCTACCTTCCTAATCCAGCCTAGCCGCACACCTAATTTCCCACACACCCTCCGCTTTCTATTATTAAGAAACTAATAGGTAATACTTCTAAAAAGAGTCTAAGGGAGGAGTGTTTTTCAGTTCTAAAATTAGCAGAAAAAAGAGGCTATAGCATATAGGCCTTAACAAACTAGGCTAGAATTTGCTTATAATATTAGCTATAGTGATAGTCTTCCCGCTACCGAGAGATCTATAGAGTAATAGCGTTAATAATAAAGAGTTTAATCTATAACTAGTATATATTAATCTAGTTCCAAATCTAATGATATATACAGCAAGCTAACTTCATAATGCATATAGTCTATACTTCTTCTTACTTCTCAACCAATTATATATATAATCACCTAAAGTGATAGGGAATAGGCTAAAGAAGGGAGGCATTATAGAGTTAAGAGCCTTACTAGCCTTAGTTTATATAGGCTATACGCTGTTAGATTTGCTGTTGAGGCGCCTTTCGCCGTGTAATAACATCGGTATTACATATGAATTATAACGCTGTATCTAATTTAGGGCCTTTATTGTAGCTATTAACTTCTATATCGCTAAAGTTCTTATTGGACTTCACACTGCAACCGGCCTTTTATCCAAATTTAGTCCCGGAGCCGCAGGTTCTAGATATATATATAAACAAGCAGCAGCCCTAAAATGGCCTCTCGCAGCATAGTTAGGCTGAATCAGTATGGGTTAACTTGGTTTATTCTCGTCCGAGCTGGCTGTGGAAAATGTTAGACCTAATGCTACAGTTGAGCCTAACACGCTAAGGTTCTAAAGCTTTATAAGTATATGTTCCCTTGCTACGAGCGAGCTGAGCTGAGCTGACTTATTCTATAGATGGCACAGATTGCGGTTGGTAGAAGGGATATAAAGTAACGTCGAATTATTGTTGCTATAGGTGGCATTAAGTTGCATCCACTCGTTACTCAAAATAGATAGTTTTAGTAGGAATTCACTCTTTATTCCTCCAATTTGAGAAGCTACCTAGCCTTAGTTACTCACATAACCTAGCTATACATAGCCTTGTGTAGTGCATCGCAGAATATTGTGATGGCTCGAGAGCCTGCTTCCAGAACAGCATCCATAGCAATGAAAGGATGAGGCTGACCCTTCATGATGTTAACGTCTGTCGCAACGCCACTTTCTTTAAGCTTCACGGCAAATTGTTCCCCTTCACTCCGGAGAACATCCAATTCGCTAAGAACAAAGCACGCCGGTGGCAACTTAGACCAGTCGCCCTTCCAGAAGAGAGGGCTCGCCTCAGGGTGCGACCAGTCATCTTCCTTAGGCAGGTAATGGTTTCGGTACCAAAGCATCTTCGGCGCGGGAAGAGCAGGGGAGTTTTGGTTTTCTTTCCACGAGACGTTGTTAGTGGTGTTGGCGGTGTTGTCTATAACGGGAACAGAGAGAAGCTGGAGCGAGAATTTCGGGCCTCCTCGATCGACCGCCCTCTGGCACATGATGGCAGCTAAGTTTGCGCCCGCTGACGAGCCACCTGTTTGATGTGGAGTTAATACAAAGAAAGTATCTCCCATACGGCACGGGGAGGTGGTGCATAGATCTGGGACAATACGTACCCGTGGCCATCTTGGTGGTGTCCAGGCTGAGCCGTTCCGCGCCATCTCCAACCACCCAAAGAACAGCCTCCCACGAATCATGAACGGCTGCAGGAAAAGGGTTCTCTGGAGCTAGCCTTGTTTGCGACTGTTACTACCTCGTTGTGTGATCCGGAAACGAGAAATAATGACAGCGCTTACCTGTAGTCGACGGCAACAACCACGCACTCGCCTCGCGCGCAAAGATGCGAGGCAATTACATTCTCAGTGTTAATTGTCCCGAGTACCCAGCCTCCACCATGGAAATAGATACACACAGGCCATCCAGTCGCAGGCTTGCTACCCAGGGGCGTGAAACATCGCACATCAACATTTGGCCCTTGGCTCTCGGCTCGAGGGATGGAATAGTCGACGGTACTGGCTACGGGCTGCAAGGGACCACTGCCCGGGATAAGCGTGCCGCTTGTTCTCGACGCCTCTATGGGTTGTAAGTGTACCTGCTGCTTGTCGAGGATGTTCTTATTGTAGAAAGCAGCATATTCGGGGTCGATACGCTCGAGGGCCGATTCATGGAGGGGGTAAGGTGGTTGGGTACTCATGATGGAGGTGGTAGGTGAGCAGGCGGGCTTGCAAACAAGCAAGCAAGCGACTGTTGGGATATACCTGATAGGCATGTAACGTAACGATGGGTATTAAAAGATACAATGCTGACCAATGATCAGGACGATAAAGCTTGCAGGGAGTCAGCACAAAATCATACACTACGGCACTTGATCCTAAAAGGAAGGTTGTATCCATGCCGATCAATCACCCCGTGCGGCCACGAGATTGGATACACAATGCGGAGACATCAATGCCACAAAATTGAAGCAGTCTCTGGGGATGATTCTGGAGCTAGACTATTGAGGGTGATTGACGGGGCTACCATCGAACAAACAAGGGATAATCACCACTCGTCATGTTGCCGGCACAACTGTGTCTCACAGCTCCCGAAACTCGGTGTGCCCATGCCCACCACCTCAGAGAACCCTGCATACGCCCAGGCAAGGAGATAAGCATCGGCCGGCAATCATTGTCGACACTGGCAGCCCTTTCTTGGGTGCTACATAGTATTTATCAACCCCGACATCCTTCATTCTACGTTTCCATTCTTACATCCTCAAGGAGAGATAAGAGGGCATAGTTGAACTCCCACCTCTCCGTTGACCAAACTTGCTTCCCGCCGTCGTTCCAATTTGCACCCTGGCTAAGCTGAACAAGATGGATTCTGAAAAAGAAGAGGGCAGAGTTGGTGATATTAATGACGTCGAATTCGGTGATGGCGAGGAAACAGCGAGGGTGGTTGACCACCAAGCAGAGAGGCAACTTTGTCGCAAGTTCGATATACGAATCCTACCCGTGCTATCTGTCATGTGTAAGCATTGATACCACTTGTGGTGAATACTTACTTGTTTACGACGCTGATCGCTATATCTAGACCTCTTTAATGCTCTGGATAAAGGAAATATAGGCAATGCGGAATCTGCAGGGCTGAGCGAAGGTATTGGTTCCCTATCAACATGCCCCGATTTCCAGGATTGACAGCATCCAGACCTGAACTTCAAGCCGAATCAGTACAACCTGCTCGTCTCCATCTTCTTCGTTCCCTACGTCATCTTTGCTCCTCCTGTCGCTATTCTTGGCAAGAGTTTCGGCCCAGCTCGCGTTCTGCCCATCCTCATGTTTATTTTCGGGTCTGCTACCATACTCTCAGTGGCAGCTTCCGACTTCGGGGGTCTATTTGCACTGCGATTCATTTTGGGCATGGCCGAGTCTGGATTTTTCCCATTGGTTATCTACTACTTGACAACTTTCTACCGCAGAGGAGAATTGGCTCGTCGACTGGCCCTGTTTTACGCCGCATCCAACATTGCTAACGCCTTTGTGAGTGCCAATTCCTTCATCTACGATGAAACAGTGGCACTAATATTGAAATGACAGAGCGGCTTGTTGTCCTATGGCGTTTTCCATATCCGCTCGAAGCTTTTTGTATGGCGATACCTCTTCCTCATTGAAGGCGCTGCATCAGTTCTCTTCTCGTTTTTTGCCTTCTGGTATCTTCCTCGCAGCGCTTCCGAGGCCAAATTCCTCTGTGAGGAAGACAAGGCGCTGGCCTTTCATCGTATTCAGGTCGACTCATCGTCTATCGTGTCCGAGAAGTTCAATCTCAAGGACTCGCTACGGATTTTCACATACCCCTCGACTTACGGCTTTCTCCTGATTGAAATCTGCCTCGGCGTGCCCATTCAGTCTGTCGCGCTCTTCATGCCTCAGATCATCGGTCGCCTCGGGTACAACACGGTCAAGACGAACTTGTACACAGTGGCTCCCAACATCGGCGGCGCTGTCATGCTGTTGATTCTGGCTTTCAGCTCCGATTTCCTCCGTCTGCGATTCCCCTTCATCATGCTTGGATTCGCTCTCACTTTCATCGGCTTCATCATTTACGTCTCCATTGAAGATGTTGAAGCTCAGATCCAGCTTGCTTATTACGCTTGCTTCATGATGGTCTGGGGCACATCTGCGCCATCCGTCATTCTCTCAACTTGGTACAACAATAACATTGCCCACGAGGGTCGCCGTGTAGTTCTCACATCGGTGGGTGTCCCGCTAGCCAACGTAATGGGCCTCGTCTCCAGCAACATTTTCAGAGAGAACGAGAAGCCAAAGTACGAGACGGCACTAATCACGACGGCGGCTTTTGGAGCGTGTGGGTGTCTCATTGCCGGATGCTTGGGCACCTTTATGATTTTTGACAATCATCGAAGAAACCGCAGGGACGGAGTGAAAACGACGGCTGCGGATGTTCCGACTCAGAGGCTCCGTGAAGGGCCCAACGCTCCCGAGTTCCGTTGGTTCTTGTAAGCCACCGAAACGAGTCAACCAAAAGGGGATCATATTGGGTCATCTGTCGGTGCTACCCCGCAAACGCAAACCCGGCTTCCCTGATTCTGCCTAGACCGTGTCATTGTGGCGGCCGTATATCGGTGCGACTCCCTGGGAAGGCGAGAGGGGGGAATGCAGATAAGCTCTGGAGTGGAAGGATCATCTATCCATTATGTAACGTTGTACGGATAATACGATGAGGAGGGTCGAAATGAACTTGATGCGTGCAACACTAAGCTGGAATTGTTTACCCCTCACTTTGACACCGAACACCAACAGATTTCGAGATTAGTGTACTTCTACCTCCAAAGATTGACCTCATTTGTTTTGCCTGTGCCATTTCTTTTGCTTTCATCAAGTTAAACTATCCGATCAAACATGGCTTCATGCTATTCCCCGAGCGTTGGTGACCGGCTTGAAAGCCTGGACACGCCGTCAATGATCGTCGACCTTGATCTCATGGAAGCCAACATCAAGAAGCTCATGGATTCTCTTCTCCCAACAGGCCTTAATATTCGCCCCCACCTCAAGACAACAAAAAGCGCCATCTTAGCTCGCAAACTTAATGCCGCAGGCGCAAAGGGCGGTTGCGTGGCCAAGCTGAGCGAGGCGGAAGCCATGACGAGTGCCGGCTTTGACGATCTGCTCATCACCTGCGAGATCATCGGCGCACCAAAGGTAAATCGGCTGGTTGAGCTATACAAAAGGCATAGAAACATTCGGATTGTGGTGGACAGCGAGGCTGGCGCTACAGCCATCAACAACGCACTGGGGCAAGCGCCCGAAGTATCAGACGATCCCATTCATGTGTTACTGGACTTGGACGTTGGGCTACACCGTACAGGAGCCAAGCCAGGAGAGCCGGTGCTGGCCCTCGCTCGACACGTTCGCATGCTTAAGAACCTCCGATTGATTGGTATCCAAGGGTATGAGGGGCATCTGCAGCACTTGCACGACAGGGAAGACCGCAAGAAACAGTGTTTGGAGTCGATGAAGACTTTGACGGATACGGCAGACGTGCTGCGCAAGGAGGGCTTCAACATCGAAGTTGTCACAACTGGAGGAACGGGGACGGCCGAGTTTTGCGCGACGGTACCGGGTGTGACGGAGCTGCAGCCCGGGTCATTCATATTTATGGATACGGATTACAGGAACGCGATAGGCACACTCTACTCGAACAGTCTGACGATACTATCGACCGTAATCAGCAAGCAAGGGGAGCGACAAGTGACAATCGACAGCGGGCTCAAGTCTTTGACAACAGACAGCGGACTAGCGGAGTGCCAGAACTCACGGTACGAGTATGGGTGTCTAGGAGACGAACATGGCTCGTTGAACTGGGAGGAAGGAACCCCAGAATTGAGGATTGGGGATCGCGTCCACATGATTCCTAGCCATATTGATCCCACCATCAACCTGCATGATGTCTACTACGCGCATCGCAGGGGCGTTATTGAGGAAATATGGCCAGTTGATACAAGGGGGAAGGTCCAATAGGTAAAAGATATCTAATTATTGAAACTACTGTTTGGACTACTGTTTCTGCTTGTCTGCGGTTTTACTAGATAAAGGAGCAGGACAGATAAGTAATCTTAACCAGTGCCTCAAGCTTTCTCGAATCTGCGATACTGAAGCAGCTACTCAAAGAGCCTAGTATCGAGAAAATTCGCTGCATTGCTATTTCGACTGATGAGCGCAAGCTGCTCCCCGAGTCCCCCAAGATCGTCGTCTACCTGGGCGATCTCTCGCGGCTGCAATATGGGTCTCTCAACGGCGGTGCAGGTTCAGCTCCAGGGGCTTGGAGACTTGATTATTCATGCTGGATCAAATAGACATTGTCTGAGCAACTATCATTCAGTCCTTGTGCCCAATTATCACTCAGCTGCTGCCCTCGTCAAGATGGCCTCTCCTCAGGGTGCACCCATTCATTTCGTATCGTCACATCCATAGCGTCACGCTTCTGTCCGGTAGACCGAGTACCCCAAAAGGATCATGGCTGAATACTCACCTCGAGGAGATGGTACCGAGGGCTTCGTAAGCACCAAGTGGCTTAGTGAGCGTCTTCTGGAGGTTGCGTCGGAAACTACTGGTTTGAACGTCCACATTCATCGTCCTTGCACCAGTGTGGGGGACGGCACCCCGATTTACGATGGACTCAGCGCTCTAATCCGCTTTCCATTCTGATGAAGACCGTTCCGCGGATCCCCAACACGGAAGGCTTCTCTGACTTCAAGCGCGTGGACGAGATTACCTGTGAGATGTCGCTGACAGCATGGTTATCGACCGAGAGGCGGCTGGCCAAACCACTTTCCGTCATTACTCTAGCGGACGCAAGGTCCCTGTGAAGCCTTTGGGAAAGTATCTTGAAGAGCGCTACGGGGACAAGTTTGAGGACATGGATTATGACAGAGGGGCTTAAGAGTGCGCTGAAGCATGGTATAGAACCCGTGGTTGTGAATTTCTTTTCAGACGGTGGCTGCGCGAAGAATTTCTTTTTTCAATGTCCGCACCTCATCTCCAGGTCGGAAGGACAGTTCGTATCACCTATCTGTGAATTATGTCCAGATCATGCTCCCTTTCTCCCTTTTTAGCTTTCCAGGCTGCACTGTGACAAAGCCGAACAAGCTCCATGACGAAGTCACCGATTTCTTGTATTTGCTCAATCTCCTCTCCCGAGAGTCTCTCCGTTGGAATCTTGCGCGTAAGGTTGCTAGCTGATGCCAAGATTTGCAAGTCATTGTCTGCTGGGCTGCCGAGAGGGTGTATGAGAATATTGACAAACAGTGGCATAGCAGCCATGGGTGCATAGTGAGACACGACCCAAACTGATTCTTCCTTCCAGAAGTCTACCACAGTTTCCAAGAAGCGAATAATGGAACGGCTAGCTTCGAGGGACAGATCAGCACTCGAGTGCACTACGCTGTGCAGGTCATCAGGCAGGTTCCTCTCGAAATCACCACACTTTCTGACGGTTGTGTGAATGTAGATCATGGTAAAAAGGTAGTCAAGTTGTAAGTCAATGATGCGCGTGCGGTCCTCGATTCTCATAGCTGACGGGACTGAAAGGGATGAGTCTGGTGGAACGGATAGTCTCGGGCGATACGGTGGTTCAATGGACAATCGCCATTCCTCAAGCTCGTCATCGAGCTGTCGAACGTGCGACAGGAGCTCGCCCTCTGTGTATCTGAATGCTCGCGGCGAACACAGCTGTCGGCCAGCGCTTTCCTTGATTCTCGCCAGGTGAACATCTCGCGACTGATTGTACCAGGACTTCTGGTTGCTCCATTCTCCATGGTCACCGACCTCGCAATAATCGTAGGTAAGCAGCGGCGGGATTCCAGTTCGCAGGGAGGTGTCTTTGTCGAAGCAGTAGCATATCCAGAACAATCTTCGAATGTGAAATCTTGATGGCCCGTCGATTATCGGAATATGTTGAGGTAGAAGGGATAGCCCTGACAGGAGGGCATGGCCACCAAGATCACATACCATACGGCATGCGCTTGTAAGGGCTACCGAAGCCTCTCGACATTGCCCTTTCATCTTTTGATATGCCCACTGGGTTCATTAGCACGGGAATTTTGCCAAGGTCTACTACCTTCGGCTTACCAGTAGAAGGGTAGCCTGCAGGCTATCCATGTTTACGGTGCCATTCATGATAAATAGCAAGCGTTTGGCTTCACTGGCGCATTCGTATGGCCCAGGAATAGAATCGGTTCGCTCAGCCTCTTGCGGGTGACTAACAAACGCCAACATGGCCCATAGACAAGCTTCCGCTGATTTCTGACTTCCCAGGTCAGGCAGCTTGGTGTCATAGGCCGTAGAGATGGTCCCTTCGAGCAGGTCCCTATCGAGTACCGGAAATACTTTTGAAGTCTTGGATTCCAGGAAAATACCAGCAAAGCGCCTGCAAAGGAACTCTGGAGGCAGCATCCTTGGCTGTGCTAGCGGTACGGAAATGAGATCCGGCCGCGTGCTGATGGGATTACCGAAGATGTCAAACTTGTCCAAGAACACGCGCTGCCCTGCCCCTTCCGAGATCCATTCCCGCCCCCGCGACGAAAGGATCCCTACCCCCTTGAAGTACCAGTTGTTACCAAGCTGACATCTTGATAACTTGTAACGGGGATCGATCTGAGTTGATTGGGTGGGGGCAGTACGCGCGGGAATAGTGAAGATGTCTCTGGCCGGTTGCTCGCTCGTAGTTGTGGTGGGAGAGGTCACGTGATATGAAACATCACTCGACGCCCGCGTTGATAATCTCTCAGACGCAGGCGACGTGGCGCTGGATGTAGGTCCTGCGGCCTTGAGGGCATCTTCGAGCTCTTCTACACGGTTGGAAAGTTCCCGCACGACATCCGACGTGGCCCTGCAGCCTTGTTAGTACTTGATGAAAAGAATTCTCGTCCAGACACAACTTTCCTCTTGTTTGGATTTTTGGGAACGACTCTCTCAAAGGTACAAGCCAGGTCATGATTACTGCACCAGTCGCAGGGGTCGCCTGACGCTGTGATGACGCATTGGATCTGTGTGCCATCGACTCAGATGAACCCTGGACGGAAGGACGGTGCCGAAAAAAAGACATACCTTGCGCTTGTAGCATATGTCGCATGCACGCCGGGGAGGCATCGCAAAGATCGAGGTTGACGTAAGCGGAGTGACGGAAACGAGAAGGGAGAGAAGGGAGAGAAGGGAGAGAAGGGAGAGAAGGGAGAGAAGAGGGGGCCCCGTCGGAAGGACGGAAATCCGTGCCAGGGTCGTCAAGCTACATATAGCTTGTTTCGGTATTATATAAGCGGAGGCGGAGGGGCGGATCTCCGTGGATATAGGCCTGTATCAAGGTTGTTTACCCCATGCTAGATCTCGCACAGCCTCTTCTAGCGCGCTCGCTTAGTGACATGTTGCAGCAGCTAGTTGGCTGCAAGTCTCAGCCTTTACTCTATCTACGTCTTTATTCCTAGTGCAGGGGTCTCGATTGGTTCAAGATCTGCAAAGCACTGTTGTCATGATGGAACATTTGTGAGCACACATGCATCCGTTGCGGCCGATTGACTATTGGATTCTGGCTCTCGATCTGATAACTGGATTGACGTGACGACATGAGAAGTGGCATCCCCTGCCCGGATACCATCCTGGGACAAGCTGAGATATATATTATGCCTCCGCCGGGCACGAATCGAGCGTCTCCCTCATGCCTCACTCTCTCACAACATGTCTAGCCACTTGCTTGATCCGAAAACACTCCTCGACACACGCCAGCGGTCATTGAGCAGTGCCAACACCATAGTCTCTGCCGGCCCGTCGATGAACACCAGCGAGGCCACCGCCGCACCAAGTTTTGCCGATGCAGACCTAAAAATGGCTCTCACGCCAGACCCTGGCACCGAGGCCGACTTTGAGGTCGCCAACAATCCCTTCGACTACAGCCCCGGCCAGCTCAACAAGCTGTTCAACCCCAAGTCTGTGGATGCGCTCAGGGCTTTGGGTGGCCTTCAAGGACTTGTTCGAGGCCTTCGTACCGACATCAATACTGGTCTGAGCGTGGACGAGGCCGGGAACGGGGTCCTGGCCGCTGGTGAGCATGATGGCTTGTTCGCCGCCGACAGGATCCGCGTGTACGGACGCAACCAGCTCCCGGCGAAGAAGCCAAAGTCTATCTGGAGGCTGGCTTGGATCACTTTCCAGGAAGCGGTTCTCATCTTGTTGACGGTGGCTGGTACCATCTCCCTTGCGCTTGGTCTCTACGAGACTTTCGGTACCCCCAAGGAGCCTGGCGCTCCCACGCCCGTCGACTGGGTTGAGGGTGTCGCTATTCTTTCAGCCGTTGTCATCGTTGTGGTGGTCGCATCGCACAATGATTGGCAAAAGGAAAAGGCTTTCGTCAAACTCAACACCAAGAAAGATGACAGAGAAATCAAAGTACTCCGGTCCGGCAAGTCGATGCTCATCCACATTAATCAGGTTCTTGTCGGAGATGTTATATACCTTGAACCGGGCGACCTGGTGCCTGTTGATGGTATCTTCATCGATGGACACAATGTCAAGTGCGACGAATCATCTGCGACAGGTGAATCGGACGCGCTGAAGAAGACTCCCGGCGCAAAGGTGTCTGATGAAGCGGACCCGAAGAAGGCAAAGGACCTTGACCCATTCATCATCTCTGGCTCGAGAGTACTCGAAGGTAAAAAAGCTCCACCCATTCTTCGGGAACTTGCTAACTTGTATTGGTAGGCATGGGAACGTTCCTTTGTACCTCGGTCGGCGTACACAGCAGTTTCGGCAAGATCATGATGTCAGTCCGGACAGACATCGAGTCGACACCCCTACAGAAGAAGTTGGAAGGCCTAGCCGTCGCTATTGCAAAGCTCGGCGGTGGTGCTTCCCTGTTCATGTTCTTCATCCTCCTTTTCCGCTTCTGTGCCTCGCTCCCGGGGGATGACAGGTTACCAGAGGACAAGGCGTCCACATTTGTCGATCTTCTGGTAGTGGCTATTGCTATCATTGCTGTCGCTGTGCCCGAGGGTCTGCCTCTTGCTGTAACTCTTGCCCTCGCCTTTGCCACCACACGCCTTCTGAAGGAAAACAACCTCGTCAGAGTGCTCAGGGCTTGCGAGACTATGGGCAACGCCACTTGCATTTGCTCAGATAAAACGGGAACTTTGGTATGTCATCAACGTCAGATGAAGTTGTACACTGACCTGACTGATCGTTAGACTACAAACAAAATGACTGTCGTCGCCGGCTTGTTTGGGGCTTCCAGCTTCACTTCTGATGTCTCTTCATGGGCATCATCCTTGTCTCAGGATGTCAAGAAACTCATCATCCAATCAGTCGCCATTAACTCCACCGCATTCGAGGGAGAGCAGGATGGCATCACAACCTTCATCGGCTCAAAGACGGAAACTGCGCTCCTCGAGCTCGCGAAGGATCATCTTGGCCTGCAAGTTCTGTCAGAAGCCCGATCCAACGAGCAGATCGTCCACATGGTGCCTTTTGACTCGGGCAATAAGTACATGGCCGCCGTCATCAAGGTGCCGTCGGGCTATAGGCTCCTGATCAAGGGTGCTTCCGAGATTGTTCTCGGGTTCTGCTCTTCCCAGGTGAACGCGTCATCGACTGGTACTGAGCCCGTTGACCACAAAGCCGTGGAAGAGACTATTGCTGCGTACGCCCGCAAGTCTCTGCGTACCATTGGTCTGGTATATAAAGACTTCGAGTTGGATCCTGACCTTGAGACCGAGTCCTTCAACGACATGGCTTTGCTCGGTATCGTTGGTATTCAAGATCCGGTTCGCCCTGGTGTTCCCGAAGCCGTGCGGAATGCCGCGCGTGCTGGCGTTACGACACGTATGGTAACAGGAGACAACGTGATCACTGCCCGAGCCATCGCCACAGAGTGCGGTATCTTCACCGATGGTATCGTTATGGAAGGACCCGAGTTCCGCCGTCTATCTGTGGAGGAGCTCGACCAGACTCTCCCTCGGCTGCAGGTTCTTGCTCGTTCGTCCCCTGAGGACAAGCGCATTCTAGTTACCCGTCTCAAAGCCCTCGGGGAGACCGTGGCCGTAACCGGCGATGGTACCAACGATGCGCCGGCCCTCAAAGCTGCTGATGTTGGGTTTTCCATGGGTATTTCAGGTACCGAAGTAGCCAAGGAGGCATCTGAGATCATCCTCATGGATGATAACTTCACCTCGATTGTCACTGCACTGAAGTGGGGGCGAGCCGTCAACGACGCTGTGCAGAAGTTCCTCCAGGTGCGTTTTCTGGAAGTTATAGAGCGTTGAACAGTGGACTAACCTGATACCCTAGTTCCAAATTACTGTCAACATCACGGCGGTTATCCTCTCGTTCGTCACGTCTATGTACGATGACGACTTGGAGCCTGTGCTCAAGGCCGTACAACTGCTCTGGGTAAGATAGCTTCTCTATACCTATTTTGTTCAACGCTCTTGCTGATTGTGAATAGATCAATTTGATCATGGATACCATGGCTGCTCTTGCCTTGGCCACAGATCCTCCTACAGACGCCATCCTCGACCGACCTCCCCAGCCAAAGTCGGCGCCGCTGATCACCATGAATGTGAGTTTTACACGGTGCCTGAGAAATAGACAAAAGCTAACTTTTCATAGATGTGGAAAATGATCATCGGCCAATCAATCTTCCAGCTGGTTATCGTTCTCATCCTCTATTTCGCAGGTGATAGCATCCTCAACTACGACATTAGCATCGACGATGAAAAGCTGCAGCTCGACACCATCATCTTTAATGTCTTTGTCTGGATGCAAATTTTCAATGAGCTCAACTGCCGTCGACTCGATAACAAGTTCAACATTTTCGCAGGCGTGCACCGTAACTGGTTCTTCATATTCATCAACCTCATCATGATCGGCCTACAGATTGCCATCGTCTTCGTTGGTGGAAGAGTCTTTGATATTCATCCTGATGGTCTGGATGGTCCCCAGTGGGCTATATCCATTCTTATCGCGGCATTCAGTCTGCCCTTCGGTGTCGTCGTGCGCATTTTCCCCGACGCGTGGTTTGCGACTGCTGTCCATTTTGTTGCACCGCCTTTCGTTTGGTCATACAGGCTCCTGGCTAAGGGAGTCGGGAAATTTAGCGCGTTATTCAAGAGGGTTAAGAAGTCAGATGCGGAGCAGCGGTCAGATTCTGAAAAAGAGACGAAATAGAGTGAGGATAGGACTGAGTTGCTTACAGGCGAGGAGTACCTTAGACTGGGACGGAGGAACTTTATAAGTGATTCTACTCCCATGGAACCTGGTCAATGTAATGAAATTGGCCTTTAGGTGAAGTAAATGGGTGCTGGCGCAGACAAAAGTTTTTTTTAAAGAGAATACATTTACATAACTTGCCCATCCTAGCATTCCGTATTCGACCTTGTCGCTTGTTTTGTACCTGCCAAGTTATGTTTCTAGCAGCATAGTTTTCAGTCTTTCTTTGCTTCTTTGCCTACCCTACAAAGGTCACCAATATGCTCATAGGGCAGGGGGGTTTGTTTGACTGGCTTGGCCCAAGTTACTGCGAGCATCGCGGTAAGGTCAAGAGCTCACTTTTACCCCATATCTGTTAGACTCGATGTGTAGAGGATCATGACAAGAGGAAATAAATGTAGGCACACTACTTTAAAGAGTGATAGAGAAATAAAGCGGTTTCAAACAAAGACTTGCAGGACAGAGGCGAACGTTCTAACATCAGCTACTTTGTAACCACTATGTGGAATTGACTTATCCAAGTCCAGCAACCTCCCAATACCGTTCAAAGATAGAAGAATTCCACTCACAGGCAGTACCAGCGGCTGGAAGCTCTGAAGCGTTTGTTTCCGTATCTCCGGTTGACTGAAAGTAGCTTGCATCTGTCAAGTCGGTTGGTACTTCCAAGCAGCACTCACTATCTGTCGGTGAAATGAATGATGTAGCATTTGACGACTGCGGAAGATCCTGTTCCACATCGGTTACTGACGGACTGTCTTGGAGTCTTCTCATGTCCGCCGTACTGGATCTTTCTTTGTGACCGTGGCTGTTGGTGGGCGTCGCTTGTGACGCTCGTATCGTGGCTTGCATTTGGTTTCGCGCTGCAACTGCCTGCGCGTGCAGTTCTTCGATGTGCAACCAGCGGCCATCGCGATAGATATCATCGTCATTCTTCCAGTGAGAGTAAACGTCATCAATGGTACTCCAAGCTACGTCGGCAGTCGGTGCTGATGGGTTCAGACACAGATCAAGTAATAAATACGCCATCGCGTTCCATTCGACGTATGTCTGAAAGAGCCAAAGCCAACAGCTGCCTTTCTTATACTCTCGTAACGCATGCGCCTGCTGTAAGACTTTGTCACAACAATTAGTATCCGTCTCATTCTCAATAAGTTGAAGCTGGCTGTGTGTAAGCCGAGAGCGGATCACAACACGGCATCGCCCTTGAAATCAAACTATCAGAGACTCTGCGCCAAAGTCGAGTGGCACACCCGCATCGCAGTATGACAGATATTGCGCTTCTAGACGGCTCTTGAACTTGTCTATCTCCAGGCACTTTTCTGCCTCAGTCAGAATGGGGTATGAGTTAGCGTGGCAGAAACTGTCGGTAAATAATACACGCCGCGCGAAGTGACTGCCTTGGAACCTCACGAGACTGAAGATCATGTCTGTTCTTCCTTGTTGATGGACGGGCGGATCGCGCATCTCGGGATCTAGACTAATGTCGTAGACATTGGCGAGGAGTTCTGTGGAGAACATTGGCTCAAGGATGCTTGGTTCAATGCCGTGATCTTCTGCATTGCGAACATCTAGCGTGCAGATTTGCCACCATAGTCGGCGCCGCATTCCGATCTCAAATGATGACAGGCTCATACTGGCTCTGTCACAATGAAGTCCCAGCTTCATGGCATTGCCGATGGCCAGCCCAACAAGTGTGCACACATCCGGTCCAATCCTATCTCGCCTGCCGCAAGTCTAGAGACCGTGTCAGATTTGGGTTCTCTGGGGTATCATGTGACGGTGAAGTTACCAGATATATATAACAAAAGCCTGTAGGACCATCAAGTCCTGCGAGCGTAGGAATTTCGCCCGTAATAGAGCACGCTCAACTCCCAGGCGGTACCTAAATTTGTAAGTAGTGCAGGTAGGTGTGAAAGGAGAGGAAAGCATACTGCTTGAGCAGATTGACCCGATTCTGCTGGAGGTCGTGCTGACATGTCGCCGCTGACATGGTTCCTACAGCGGAATAGTAGATGGCGAACATTAAGCATTCGGTGCCAGCATCAAGATTAGACTGCCGCTGAATAACCCCCGTAACTAGTCTCTGAACAGAAGGAAGATGAAAAATCTTCAGAACCCGGTCTACCGCATCGAGATATCTCTGCCAGAGACATGATATCGTAGCTGCAGGTGGATGTAGTGACTCAAGAGAAGGGGGTGCAGTCAAGTCAAAGGGAAATGAGTTGGGATGAGGGGACGAGCGAGAATCTTCCTCTCTGTCCTGGATCTGGTCTCAGCTGTTGGTACGAACAATCATGTTTCCCAACTGACAGGGGGTTCGGTGAGGCATACCTGAGGAACTTGCCCATGGCTGAACGAAAGAGGGACGGGTTGTGAGACATCCGGGTGCAAGGACCTCAAAGTGGATTGAACAGTCTGCAGAGGAGATGCCAGGTTGCTACGCCCTTGTCGTTCGTCGACTTCAACATGTCTCCTGGGTACTGGGGCCGGATAAGCACACCGTGTCTTCGAGTGGACACAGTACGCACACGGCAAAGACCGGTCGCATTGGATCTTACGCCGCCGACACTCGAAACAGGATCGCCCTGGAGTGCCTGTTCTGCTGGACATGTAGACCGGACTGACTGCTGTTGGTCCAAGCTAATCGGTGTGTAGGTAAGGAGAATATGGATACGGAGGAGACGGAGGGCGCCAGGAACGGAGCATAGAGTTGCGAGTGATCTCGAGCTAGGAAGGATTTTCTGGGTTTATGCATTGTGAAATGGATGAGCAAAGGAGGCTCATTCCATTGTTATATAATGCCGTCGCTGCTGCTGACCCTTCTGCTCTTTCTAACCTCAATCACACAGCTTCACTCACTTATCCTAAATCATATACTCTTACAATACTTCCAAGCTCAATATGACAAACTACAAGAACATTGCAATCTTTGGTGTAAGTGCAGGATACCTTATTAGAGAACCATTGACTTACACATTCTTCAAGGCGAGCGGTAACGCTGGTAAGATCATTCTTGACGGTCTTGTCGCAGCTTCCAAGTTCAACATAACTGTTGTGCAGCGGAAAGGAAGCGAGGCCGCTTTCAAGACTGGAGTCAGCGTCCACAAAATAGACTTCTCAGAGAGCGATCTTGAAGCCGCTCTCAATGGCCAGGACGCCGTCATCTCAGCCCTAGGCGCTACCGCCTTTGGAAAGCAGAAGAAGATTGTCGATGCCGCCATTCGCGCTGGCGTCAAGCGATTCATTCCTTCGGAGTTCTCAGCCAGCAGTGAGAACGCCGCTGTTTTACAGCTGTTGCCGCTGTTTGGGCAGAAGAAGGAACTTGTTCATTATCTGCAAAGCAAGCAGTCTGAGGGACTTTCGTGGACTGGCCTTGCAACTAGTGGGCTGTTCGACTGGGTAAGTGACAAACAAGGAACGTGGTTTGTGGCTTGTGGCACTAATCAAGCATCTACTATCATAGGGATTGTCTAATGGCTTCCTTGAGTTCGACATTTCTCAGCGCACTGCAACCATTTGGGACGGCGGCAACAAGCGGTTCACTCTCACCAACGGAAAGCAGCTTGGACAAGCAGTGGTGTCCGTGCTGGAGCACCCCAAGGAGACCAACAACCGGTATCTCTATATTTACTCTGTTGAAACATCCCAGAGCGAGATTTTGGCCGCTCTAGAGGAAGTATCTGGCGCCAAGTGGACACGCAACGCAACAACGACCGAAGAGCAAGTCAGTGAGGCCGGGAGGAGGTTGAGTGCTGGGGACTATAACGGGGCACTAATCCTCGTTCGCGCCACTGCCTTTGGCAACATCTCGGGTCTCCGGTCAGATTATACCAAGAAGGAAAAGCTGGCCAATGAAGTGCTGGAGCTCGAGACGGAGACAGTACAAGATGTAGTTAAGCGGGTTATCACTTAGGTGGAGACTAGGTAGTTGCGAACCAACTCTCAAGCCTATAGAACATGGTCCATCCGGCGATATTCAGCACACCTAGCTCTTTTATACAAACGCCTTATCAAGGATATAGGCAGCTTGGGATTCAGAAAAAGCCGCAGCAGACTTGTAGTTCATAACCCAGCCCGATGTGGCGCGCACGTCGAAAGCTTCGACATTGGCGTTGACTCTTGTCGCGATGGCCTGTTGCACCCTGTCATCGGCACCGTCTCGTGCGAGCGGCACCGCAGCAACGGCATCAGTAGCAGTGTGCTCCAAGGACCAAGCAGATGCTTTTTCCATGGTGCCAGCATCGAACGGACCGGAATTGAAAAAAATGCTGAATGACGGAACACCGCAAGAAGCGGAGACGAAACGTCAGGTCGAGTGCTTCCGGAACGCGTGCGGGGATCCAGCCCACTTGGCCGAGAGCGTACTGAAGAGCTTCAGCGTCTTCCATGGCCAGAGCGCCAGCCACTGCTTGAAATAGAAGCATTGGATGCGCAGCGTCTCCGAGGATGATGGCCTTAGCTTTGAACCAGGTACGAAGGGGCGCTTGCTTCCGCAATTGCCAAAGACCACAGGACTTGACACAGCCAACAATGCTTGTTAGTGGCTCGCTCATGTCCTGCACGAGAGACCGAAGACTTTTGGCAGAGTCGGTGGCTGTCCAGTCCTCGGATGTTCATGCTCTCCACAGACTCGGATGCCTCGAGGAGCGTGATGCTTGCTGCATGCTCACGCAAAGCAATTGCAGTCGACAAGCCAGCTATGCCGGCGCCAACACAGATCACTCGAAGAGACATATTCGGCTTGGTGTGGATGAATGCGATACAGATAGGAAATGTGATGGATGCAAATGGATGAGGTGCGCCACCATTTATCAACTCAAGTAGGTGCACAGTTTTGATGAGGTAGTCGTGCTTGATTAGTTGCACAAGGCCATCTCAATTAGGTTAGCGGAAACTCCTTTGCTTTTGCATCTATCTCATCTAAACGATGGCTCCATAGAGGTGTCAAAGTACGTCTTCTCGTTACTTGAATAGATTATGCCCAAACTACCAGCCTGAATGATTACTCCGACCTCGGCGGCCACTTGACTCTCTTCTCGGCATGTACATACAAATTGTTCGGTCGAATCAACTGAAAGTACGGATCATACTCTATCGGCCCGTCCTGCGCCAGACTGAATTTATAGCGGTAGACGAGTTTTGGCAGGAACACCTTGATTTCCTGCAAGGCAAAGTTGAAACCCACGCACATGCGAGGCCCCGCCGCAAACGGGACATAGGAGCCAGCCGGCCTGTTCTTGACGTGCTCCGTATCCCAGCGATCCGGGTCGAAACGTGCAGGGTTATCCCACACCTTATCGTTGTTGTGGATATGATGCAGCGCTGGTATGACAACAGACCCCTTGGGAAGCTTGTAGCCTCCAGGCAAGATCATATCTACCTTGGCAGTTCGGCCCGGCTGATAGGAGGGATTGTGGCGCCGCTGTGTCTCCTTGACGAATTTGTCGAGGAAACTTAGTTTGCTGGTGAGGTCTGCGGTGACTTGGGTATCCTCTGTCCAGTCGTTATCGATCAATTCCTGCAGGAGACGTTCCTGGTTGCCGGGGTACTGAACCAAACTGTAGATCAGCCAAGACAGCAGGGAGGACGTGGTTGTGAAGCCAGCGCCAGTTGCGACCAGGAGTGCGGGAGCAAATTGCGATGGTGGGAGCTTGTTGCCTTTGTTATCGGTTGCCCGAAGAAAGTAGTCTTTTGGGAATTAGCTGTTGCGCTTGTAGGGCTGTGAAGATACGTACCAACGAGATTGTCGGCTTTCAGAGCAGCATCCTGTAGCTCCAAATTGTCTTTGCCTCTGGATGCCTTGGCAATGGAATCCATCATCATCTCCTCGATTCTGCCTTTTGTTTGACGTAACCTCTTAGGGTCGCCAAAAGGCATATTTGCATACCACGCGCCCATTGAGGATACACGCTTGTTCAGCTCCAAGTTCTGAGCAATCATGAGTACCATCTCATGTAACGGGGCGTCGATCTCTGTGAAATGTGCGAAGTCCATTCCAAGAATGAGCTTCCCGACAGCCTGAGACCCTAATTTGAGCATAAATTGGTAGACATTCCATGCTTCTTCCATTTCATCCAGCTCATCGAATACTTTGAAGGCCTGCTCAACTGTCTTTTGCATAGTCGGCGCGTAGTGCCTGACAGCTTTGGGACCTAGAGCAGGCGGAAGGAATTTGTGTGCCTGGCGCCATTCCTCAGTATCAGTATCCCCAAGGAAGACGCCTGCTTCCTGAGATTTAATGGGGAAGAGGGGATGTCCTGGAACAATTTCCTTGGTGAAGTAGTCGTTTTCAGAGAAGAATATCTGTGACAGTTGAGGGTCGTTGGTTTGATAGACTTGACTTCCCATGTTATTCGTCGTGAAGAGAGGCCCGTACTTTTCAAAAAGCCTTTGGTGGTTGCCAAGGTGGTCAGGATAGATTTCAAGGTAACTGCCGAAGTAGGGTATGCCAGCTGGGCCAGGCACCTCGCGAACAGCCTTGCCACCGATTGAAATAGCAATCGGTCCATCTTTGTCCAGAACATCAGAAACCGCAGTGAGTCTGCGCTCATCATAGATGAACCCGATTTCTGAGATTGGATTAGTCAAAGATCTTATCTCTGGGGTCAGGCGCAGTTACCCTTGGACTCGACCACGGCGAAGTGTGACGCGACGATGTCTCGTAGCTCCTCGAAGTCGGCAGACTGTAGGATCTCAATGTCTACGGCGGCAGAAGCAGCTTCGCCTAGCAGATAAAACTGCTGCGATGCCATCTTGATCAATGATGTAACTGACGGTATGAGGATGCTCTCAGACTACGAAACCCCGTCACGGCTGGGTCGCCTTTTTAAAGTACATGGAAACAGTCACACTTGAACATCATACGCTCTCCTGCTGAAAGACATACTCCACAGCACACCGAGGCATTCTTGCGTCCCCGTCTCCGTTAATGAACGCATCTTGCCCCTGGGACCTTTGCACGAGCTACGTGTCAGGGCCTGCGGGCATCATCCGGCAGACGAGCAATTACAAATCTCCATTCAAGCTGATATTCGGTCCATTTGTGATTGGAGGGAAGGCGCCACCGGTAGTTCTCCGACCATCATCGATAGCGCTAGTAGGGATGGACGGTGTTTTCTGCCCGGCTCGGCATCGCCGAATTCCGGGGTGGAGCCCAGCCTCGGCCGGGAAAGAGCCCCGTAGTGGATCTGACCTCGGCTTGTGGAGTCCTGGACCAGGATCCGGAGAATGAGATCGTCATCATTGTTACCAGCCAAGTTAGATGAAGCAAAGCAGGCCTAGACCGGACGTGGCGTTTCAACCATGTGAAGATAGGAGCTCGTGTGATCCTCTCGCATCCACAGCTCGCTATGTGAGACAAAGAGCAGCCATCGACTACAAATCTGCACGATTCACTGGACGAACCGACATTTCATCATTCTCGAGCCTCTTTTTTCCTCCTTCTAGTCACTTAAGATATCACTACGGTATCTCAATGGAGCAATTCACCCTCAAACAAGTTGCTGAGCACAACAGCAAGGAGAATGCTTGGCTCATCATCCATGGCCAAGGTAAGTGGACGATTCACTCCCGGAACATAGCAGTCAATAACACTTGTTGCTTTAGTCTATGATGTGACCAAGTATCTGGCAGACCACCCTGGTGGCGCTGAAGTCCTCACAGAGGCAGCCGGCACTGACGCCAGCGACGAATTCGACAATGCCGGCCATTCGGAAGATGCATTCGAGGTCATGGAGTCCTACTGCGTAGGAAAACTCCAAGGCTACGAGAAAAAGAAAGCAAAGCTCAAGCCTGTCATCCCGATTCCTAAGACTCAGCCGAGTACCTCGTTAGATCAAGGATCGTCTAAATCTAAGCTGGTTAACCTCGGACTGCTTTCGTTGGCCGTCGCCGCTGTATACTATGTCGGTCGACGCCAGGGAGTTACAATTCCGAACTGGGTCATCTCGACTCTACACCACGAGGCGTCTGAGAGACACAACTTCGGTTTCGTCAAGGGTGTTCTCGTCGGTGGCGGCGTGTTTGCGGCCCTGGATGCTTTTCTAGCACAGCGGTTCGCACAGCTTATATGGGATAAAAAGTCGTTCACGAGCTATCCTGCCCATATGAAGATACCGAAGCGCGTCCAGGAGAATACTCTTCTGCAACGGGGACTTTTGGATCCTGTCACTTATTCGCCGCTCCCTCTGAAGAAGAAGACTCTTGTCGCACCGAACGTCTATCGATTTACATTCAACCTCCCTACGACCAGCACTGTGCTTGGTTTGCCTATTGGGCAGCACGTTGCTATCAAAGCCGACGTTGGAGGCGAGAGCGTATCACGGTCATACACCCCAGTATCCAACAATGTTGACCGTGGAATCCTCGAGCTCGTCGTCAAGGTGTACCCAGATGGCAAGCTAACCAATGGCTACTTTGCCAACCTCAAAAATGGCGATGAAGTACTCTTCAGAGGCCCTAAAGGCGCAATGAGATACCACCCTGGCCTCTGTAAGAAGATTGGCATGGTCGCTGGCGGCACCGGCGTGACTCCCATGTTCCAGGTCATCCGAGCTATTTGCGAGGACGACCGGGATACCACAGAGGTCAGCCTCATATACGCGAATCGCACAGAACAGGACATTATCCTGCGGAAGGAGCTGGATACGTTCGCCAGGCGGTATCCGAAGAATTTCAGTGTCTACTACTTGTTGGACCAGCCTCCGACGGATTGGGCGTTTGGCTCGGGGTATGTTACGAGGGAGTTGATGGAAGAGAAACTACCTATACCGAGTTTGGATGCAAAAGTCATGCTCTGTGGCCCGCCAGGGATGGTGAATGCGGCGAAGAAGGCGCTTGTCGACTTGGGGTTTGAGCAGCCAGGGGCCTCAGCTAAAGCTTCGGATCAGATTTTCTTGTTCTAGGCGAGGAAAGGGCTTCATAGAAGACGCGTTGTAGAACTTAGCTGTTATCCTCAATGAGTCTTAGTTAAATGTTACTTGCACTTTAATTCTTAGTTTCAATTCAACAGACTTGATTTCATGTTCGACAATAGCAATCTACATAAGTAGCCCTTATATATCCTAGATCTGGCCAGGAAACTGAGTATATTTGCATTGCAAATTGTTTAAAATTTGGCCATGTTATGTGTTATGTGAACAAGATGGGTGTCGCTCGTCAATTGAAGCCGCTTGAGTGGGAACGGCGTCCTTTTCGAAGAGTCCGTAGCCAGGCAGGGTACCAAGCAATGTGGGTAGTGTGCGAAGTATGGTGGATAGATCGGCCGTGTTGCATCAGCCGCTGACGTAGTTGACTGAGCATTGATATAGAACGGCGGAAACGTTTTGGCATTGTCGGTAAACTAGAGCCCAGCCTCGGCAACGGAGAGATCGGCCCCACTAAAGCGCCGGCAGCTGGAAGCTCCACAAATCTCGGAACTCCACAAGTCTCGGCTCGGCACCGCAGCGTTGGACTCGCCGCTAACACTAATTTTCGTCGTATCCCGCAACTTCCGCGCTGCCATCAGTGCCGTGTTTCCGTTGGTTCCGCTGTATTCGACAGGAGTATGTAACGGTCTGATGACGCGCAAACTCGCTAAGGGTGCCGGCGCTGTCAATATTATTATATATGGCAGCGGTTGCGCTCTCCTGGCATGTTTCCTAAGAGATGATTAGCAGTTTAACTAGACTATACTACTTCGCTCAACTCATTTTCATAAACTTTTATTTCATACCCACACAAATCCATCCATAATGGCTTTCTTCACACTGCCCTCCACCCATGGCCGCGTCGTCGCTGTGCTCGGTGGAGGAGTCCTAGGCCGGCGCATTGCCTGTGCATGGGCAGCAAACGGCTACGATGTCGTAATTCGCGACCCAAGCCCAGAACAAAGAAGTGCAGCAGTGCAATACTGCGATACCAGCATGTCACACTTCTCAGACTCGACAACGCGTGGCACTGTGCAGGCCATCGACAATTTGGCCAAGGCTGTCGAGAAAGCATGGCTAGTCATCGAAGCTGTCCCAGAGAAGCTCGAGCTCAAGATCTCCACCTTTGTCGATCTGGAAAGGCTCACCGCCAACGACGCCATTCTCTGCAGCAACTCGTCCTCGTACAAATCGCGAGAAATGGTAACCGGGCTTCAAGAGCGTACGAAGAGGCGGGTCCTGAACATGCACTATTACATGCCTCCGAAGAATCGCGTTGTCGAGTTGATGACCGATGGCGATACCGAGGAGAGCATTTTTCCTTTCCTAGTCAAAAAGCTACACGAGGTTGGTATGCATCCTTACGTGGCACGCAAGGAGTCGACTGGTCTTATCTTCAATCGCCTGTGGGCCGCTATCAAGCGTGAGGTCCTGAACATTCTCGCCGAGGATATCTCGACGCCCGAGGAGGTTGAGAGACTTTGGTTGGAGATGTGGTCAGGCAACAGCTCGGGGCCAGTTGCCATGATGGATGCAGTTGGCTTGGACACTGTTTCATTCATCGAGCAGCACTACATCGCAGAGCGTGGACTACCTGATGTACCCGTCAAGTTCCTCCAGACTTTCATTGACCAAGGTAGACTGGGGGCTAAGTCAACCAAGGGCGGGCTTCTCTCTCCAGGTTCCATCGCTGAAGAGGGCGAGAGCAGTATCCATCTTCCCCAGCTCTACTTCTTAGACATTGGTCTTTCTACCAGCAATCCAGCAGACGCCTTCCAAGCCGGTCGTGTCATGGTAGGCTCCCCGGATGGGAGGCCCATCAAGTCCCTTGTCACATCCCAACGCATCCCAGATGGTATTGACATTTCCCTCTCCACTGGAAAGCTATTCTGGACCAGTATGGGAGTTCCTTCCGTTAATGATGGGGCCGTGAACTGCTCCAATCTTGACGGAACAGGCGTAGAGGAAATTGTTCCTCGAGGCTTGATCCATACTCCGAAGCAACTGACCGTGGACAACGAGAACTCCAAGCTCTACATCGGAGATCGCGAGGGCCTGAGAGTGATGCGCTGCAATTTTGATGGCTCCGAGCTAGAGACTCTAATTGAAACCGGCAATTGGCATGACAAGGAAGAGATGGCGGACCAGACAAGGTGGTGCGTGGGCGTCACAGTATCGCCTGCGACTGGCAAATTTTACTGGACACAAAAGGGTCCTTCCAAGGGGAGCAAAGGTCGTATATTCCGTGCCAACATCGACTTTCAGGACGGGGAGAATGCCACAAACCGGACAGATGTCGATCTTCTCTTCCAGAACCTGCCAGAGCCTGTGGACCTGGACATCGACCACATGGCGAACGTGCTCTACTGGACGGACAGGGGCGAGCTACCCCTCGGAAACAGCATAAACCGCGTCAAGCTGCATGCGGTGAAACCTCTGCAGGGCAGTGCTACGAGTTGGCCAGGTAAGGATTACGAGCTTGTTTGTCGTAATTTTCACGAGGCCATTGGCATTAAGTTGGATCTGAAGAATCACCACATCTTTGCAACGGACCTGGGAGGTGCGGTTTACAGATTTGATATGGACGGTGGGAATAGAAGGAAGGTTTACGAGGGATCTGGCGCGTTGGCTGGAATTACACTTGCATACGCTTAGTTGGTCATTTGCCTCATAAAGTCTCATTTTCAAAGGGTATAGAAAGGCCTTCTCTGTTCGCCTTATCGTCTTCTACATACTCCCCATTCCAGGAGTTACCTTAACTTGCCGATATAATACCCCTGAACTCACATCAGGGCTACGTCGTGGAGTTCACGATTGATTCTCGAAGATCCTGGAATTACCAGCATTGAAATGACTCATAAGGACTCAAAGTCGTTACAGGGAGTGAAATACCAGGCAATAATATGCGGAGTGGTGCGGAGTTTGGAGCAACCATAAGCAGAGATCAGCGGAATTGAACAAAACCACAGGCCTGTGTCAAAGCCACTGCAGAGCGTATGACGGCCAAGACTCAGCCCCAGGCAAGTGAAATTTACCTTAATTTTAAACCTTACTATTAAGCCTTACTATTAAGCCCTACTTTTAAGCCTTACTTCAAAAGACAGCATGTAGTGCCGTACAAAATCATTTATCAACAGCCTTTTGACTCTACATTCCAGCTGATTTCCCCATCTATCCATCATTCACAATGACTTCTTTCAATACCCTCCCACACCCTATCTCTCCTTCAGTGGATCTGAAGCCGTTTGCCATCTCCATTCCAGATGCAGAGATTGAAAGGCTCAAGGTGCTTCTGAAGAACTCGCCCATCGCACCTCCAAACATTTGGAACTCACGCAATGATATGACACACGGCATTCCGCGAGATACACTCGTTGAATTTGTGAACCGCTGGGAGAATGAGCATGACTGGTAAGTGTTTCACCGACAAGATATTTCTGGCCTTGAAGCTAACACATTGATAGGCGAAAGTGGGAATCTACCATCAACTCATTTCCGCAGTACAAGATTGCCGTTTCCGACGACGACGGCACTCGCTACAACGTGCACTTTGTCGGACTCTTCTCGAAAAACCCTTCTGCAGTTCCAGTTGTGCTACTGCATGGCTGGCCCGGCTCTATCATCGAGTTTCTGCCGATTCTTCTGAAATTGCGTTCCCAGTACGACCCGGAATCACTCCCGTTCTACATCATCGCGCCTCACTTTATCGGATTCCCATTCTCGGATCCACCGCCGCTCGACAAGATCTTTACCCATGTCGACAATGCACGCCTCATCTCAAAGATCATGCACGCCTTAGGCTTCGGCGAGTCGGGCTATGTCGTCCAGGGCGGTGATCTGGGCTCCATGACCGCAACCGAAATCGCCAGCCTCGATCCTGCATGCAAGCTCGTTCATCTCAACGCGCTGCCTATCACCCCTCCGCCAGGCACTGACGTTGAGGCGGACATCAAGGCAGGGAAATACTCCCCCGACGAGGTAGAGTCTTTGATGAGGAGCGCCGAGTTCATGAGGACGGGCAACGCATTCATCAAACTCGACGGAAACCGGCCGTCGACGGCGGGTCTTCTCATGGGAAGTAACCCAGTGGGCCTGCTGGCTTGGCTCGGCGAGAAGATGATAAGCTGGTCGGATGAAACACCGGACACGGACCTCATTCTGGCCAACGTGGCTTTGTATTGGTTCACTGGGTGTTACCCGACGTCCATCTCTCATCATCGGCTCATCGTTGACGGCAACATGGAGCCGCTGACGGGTGGTTGGAGAAAGGTCACGGTCCCTCTGGGACATTCTGCGTTCAAGAAGGAGCTCGGTAACCCTCCTAAGGCGTGGATCGTTGCCTCCGGAAAGGTGAACTGGTACCGAACGCATGAAAAGGTATGTTTTAGCCGTCCCCGACTCTTAAGTGGACTCGATCAGCTAATCATGACGGGGTTTACAGGGCGGCCATTTTGCAGCTCTCGAGGAGCCTGACACATTGTGGAAGGATGTGGAAGACTTTATCAACAAATTCTGGGGAAAGACCGACTAGATTATCGACTGGTGTATCTGGGTACTCATTCAGATGGAGCAAAGCTCATAGACAAGCATGACCTCTTCGGAGAAATCTTTAGTTCGAAATCAACTTTGGGATGGGCTCAGAGGCACTTGGGAGGTATTTAAATGACAAAATAGTGTAGTTAAACGTTTGGCTTGGAAGACGTTCTTTGTTCTCAAGCCAGTATGGGCCCTGTTTAGGGATGTTGTTTGAATGATTTTTGAATGATTGACTCACTACGGCCTTGCTAAAACTCGGGGATGGTGGAGTAGGGCATCTCACGCCTTTTCACCTCAGTGCATGGTTCTTACTAGAAGCTTATAGTAATTCACGACAGCTAGTAAATAAAGTGGCTAATTAATGTGGCTGTTATGAAGATCTGATGCGATTCCAACTTTATAGACTCCCTACATATACTAGTGTGATAAGCTATAGCGACAGAATGTAGCTGAGACATGGTAGTTAAGATCCCTATTCTGATGCATCCTAGACTCCTGTTCAACCAGTGGCACGGGCATCGCAGACAACAGATTCCGAACCTTTATACTCATTGACCCACCCACCTAAGGGTATGGATGCAGCGAAATACCCTGATAGAGTGGAGTTGTGCGTTCCGAGTCCATCATAATACGCCAATGCCCGCTGCGTTCCTCGACGCAAAAGATGTCGCCCTGCTGGTCCCCATTGCTGGTCTTGCCGGCGAAAATCGTGATTTGAGAGTCGGTACGGACGGTCACCAAACGGCGGCCTCTGCGAGTATTGACCATCTTGCGAGTAGTTTCATGGTCGCAAGCTCTACAGTAGAAACGCGATGAACTAATCAGCACCTTGCCTTCATATTCGAGACAACAGAGAGAAAACACCGCACCAAAGCCTTGAAGGCTATAAACAGGTAAGGAAAGACATGAGGGAAAGATAAATGTTCATACCGGATCCATATATGGGTAAATCTGATCCTGCTAAGTTCACGAGCAACCTCCTCGTTCCCAAGCATACGATCAGGGTCCAACGGCGGCTTAACAAGCCACATAATCTTAAGCCCCTCCTGAACTCGAAACCGGGCGATGCGCTGGATGTGACGATGTGTTGGTTGATCAAGCGCCTAGCATGACTCATCGGGCGAAGCTCACCCTCGCCCTCTCCTCAGGCGCCATTTCCAGAATCAATGCCTTTGCGAATACAATACGGTCGCCTCTTACACAGCCTGACACCCATTAGATTCTGCTCGCTCAGCACGACTCCTCCTCACATCAAATCTTCGCTCTTCAATATCCCCATTTTGGAGCCTCTCGCACCAGCAGTGTTTGAGACGAGGATTTTTCGACCATTTTCTCGCCCCCCAACCCCGCTACGCCTTGCTCCCTCGCGCATGTGCAACACACCGTCGGCCGCCATGTCCAAGGAGAGCTCAGCTCAACCTCCTTCGTTCAGCGGCGGAGGAGGAGGCGCAGACAATGGCAGCGACTGGCCCAATGGCATATCCTTTGAACCTCTCGCCCATGCGCCGGCCACATCTCAAGGCACGTATCTTGAGGGAATACACGAGGGTGTCGAGCCTTTAGAGGAATACCAGGATGGCGGATACCATCCTGTTCACCTCGGAGACTGTTTTGGCCCCTCTGATCGTTACCGCGTCATTCACAAGCTTGGCTACGGTGGCTTTGGGACAGTATGGCTCTGTCAAAATACATCGAATGCGACTTATGTCTCTCTCAAGATCTTGGCCAGTGATATAAAGTCCGACGAGCTTGTGGACCTCACTTTGGCGGGACTGGATCAGTCCATCCCGGGCGCAGAGTACATTGCTATGCCTTTGGATCACTTCACTTTGGAAGGGCCGAACGGCTCGCATAAGTGCCTAGTTCTTCCAGTCCTTGGTCCTTCTGTTTCTCCTGATCTATGCGTCACATCGAACAAAGATGCGGGCGCTGTCCTCCGAGGAATGGCCTATCAAGCCACCGAGGCTTTGAACTTCCTGCACAAGAACCAGGTTTGCCATGGAGGCAAGGTTCCTCTTACCAAAGCTATCCCCGCTATCCGCTAACAGATGATGCAGACTTCCGGCCTGCAAACATCCTCGTCAAACTCGCCAACCTCGACCATCTATCCGAGGAAGATATTTTCTCGCTTCTTGGCCAGCCCACACAGAACCCAGTGCGAACTGAGTCGGGCGAGGGCCTCCCTGCCTCTTCGCCAAGGTATCTCGTTACACAAGCCGACATGTCTTATTTAGGTACTAAGTACCTCACGGATCAGATACGTGTTATCGACTTTGGGGAATCCTTCTACTTCTCCTCCCCGCCCGAGGATCTTGGCATCCCTGAGCACTACCTCCCGCCTGAGGTGTTACTGGAAGAGCAGGATGTCATTGGCCCCGCCTGCGATCTTTGGGCCCTTGGATGCACACTCTTCGAGATCCGGGAGCAAATACCGCTTTTTTACATGATTTACGACAAGGACGAGCTAATAGCTGAGTCTGTACGGTTTTTTGGTAAGCTTCCCAAGGAAAAGTGGGAGAAGTGGGAAGCCCGGGGTGACTGGTTTGACGAGGATGGCAAATGGCTTCGAAGGCAAACGCAGCCATGGTCGTTCGAGGTGGCTTTGAGAAAGTCCAGCGAAGCTTTCGAGAATGACCATTCAGAAGAACCCAAAAAGTCTATGATGACGTCCGAGGCGGAGCAAAAGCTGTTGGCCGACCTTTTGTACCAATTGTTTTCCTACGAGCCTGAAAAGCGCCCGACGGCCGAGGAGGTTCTAAAGCATGACTGGTTTAAGATGTGAGATAGATTAGCGTTGTCTAGAGGTCATCAAAGATGGAATTAGTAACTTCAATACCCTATTCAGAGCGGTGTTCTTTTCGGTTTGGAGTCTACTAGTCCCACGGATGCGAAATAAACCCGTTCAGCATTTCCAGACAAAGGTTACGAATTAAGATTCCCCATCTTGTGAATAGTTACAGAGTGGAGGTCGTCTGGTTTGTTGTCATCTCGAGGTGAACCTGTAGTAGGTGGGTGTAAACTCTTCGGATGCATAACTAGTTGCCACTGAATAGCAGACGTGAGAAAGGAGAAGTGCGTTCGTACATGCATTTTGCCTGACGGCGTTGCGAACGAAAGCACCATACTGGTCATGCAAGCCTTCGATCCAGCAAGCCCATGTCTCAAAACCAGTCTGGGCGTATTCGATCTCGATTTGTATTCGGAGGTAGAGCCTCGCCTCAAGAGTGACGTAGTAAGCTACTATAGTTGAGACTATGACTCCTAAAAACGTGTGGTGTTTTCTCACTTTGTTAAAGTGCCAAAAACATGCGGAATGACTTCGTACGGGGTCTCGTCGGGCGGCTGCACCAAATCGTTCTTTTCCCAACGACCAACTTCCCCCAGAGCCTTGCCTGTCGGGCGGCACTGACGGCAGCCCCCAATCATGTATTTCCAGAAGATATCCGCGAATGCTATTTCTGTATCAAAAAAACTGTCCACGTGGTTCGAGACGGGGCTGTTGCTGCTCACCTTGGTAGGACGGTACAACGGTTCCGTGTTCTGCGCGGACGTGCTCGTAGACATACCATCGGCCACCCTTCTTGAGGTAGCTGTGCAGCAACCGAATATTCTTCTCTGGTTCTGGAATGCTGCATAGGCACTGGACTGTCACGATGCAATCCACGCTCCCAGGTTGGATGACGGCACCCCATGCCGTCGGATCGTTGAGATGCTCGATTCCCACGGGCACAACCTCGTACATGCCCTCGAGTCCGACCTCCTTGACGCGCTGTCGCAACGCTGCAGCCGACTGGGCGTTGGGCTCAACGCCATAGATCTTACGAAGAGAAGGACCGCTGCCGGCGCTGCTCTTTGCGCGCTCCGCGACGGCAGCGAAGACGTCGGCCCACATGCCGCTCCCAGCTCCGATCTCAAGGACGATGCCGTCCACCGGCTGCCCAACGACGTCTTCGTAGATGCGTCCGTCCCGGACTCGACCCTCGAGAAGGGCGAGGACTTTTTGGTCTGCGTTCGCCTTGACGCCCGGTGCAATGTGAGCCCAGAACCGTGCGAACCAGGTCTCGTGAAAGGCGGGCCACGAGGTCAAGGTGCGGAAATCGCCTGATGCGAGCAGCCCGAGAGAGGTGGTGAAGAAGTACCAGGCCGAGATGCTCATTAGCATCCACGGCCGAACAAGGCGCACCAACATGATAGCCATTGTCGTCTTTGGTGTCCGTCAGATGAAGTGGCGCCGTAAGGAAGCAGAGGAGTAGTCGTCGAATGCGCTCGTGGACTTTTCAAGATGTTGTCAGGCGCCATCTCGGAGAATGGTGGGCAGTCTCGGCTCCCAAGGCCGTTTAATTGGGCCAAGATTCTGCAGTCGGTGAAACGAAAAGCAGCCGGAAGTGGGAGCCGAGCCTAAAGTCTGGACAATATCGCACGTATTATCAAGTGTGACTTTAAGTTAGGGTCTATCAATTAGCAAGTCTCGTCTTGGACCCGGAGACCGTGTGAGTGATGCTGTCGCATCGTGATGTGTTCCCCGGGCCATATAAGACACATTTGAAAAGACAGCTTAAAGCTGCCGAGCTGTAGTTCTTTGCTGAGATCCAGTCTCTCGAATCTCAGTTCCACCATTAAGAGACAGTTAGAACACATCGCAGTCAGACTCATTTCATCTAGCTCCCTCCGCTGAAACTTCTCGACTCAGTTCGCCATTCCATAGAGTATACAGTCCAGCTGACCCTCCCCCCTAGTCTCACCTAACTATAGCCCCACATTAAAAAGTCAAGCCGACCTATAGGGCATAGGTTAGCTAACCCTAAGGACTAGGGTTAGCTAACCTATACCCTACTTCCTTTAGATTTAAATCTATACTAGATTTATTCTTCCTTCCTTTTCACTTTAAGTATTATTTATTAAGCCGCTTAAGGTATTAATACTAAATTAATTCGCCTCTTTACTTTAGTACCTACCTAAAATAATCGCGAATTAATCTATCTATCCTTATATACGCTTAAAATAATATTAAATTAATTTAGCTATCTTACTTACTCTCTTCCCTACTAGAGTATACCCCTAAAGTAATTATAAATTAATTCTATTATATTATTATATAAGAAATATACTAATTATATTAAGTATATTATTAGTATTAGTAATAGAGTTCTTACTAAGTATTATATTAATCTTTTATTATTTAAGATTTCTAAAGTAAGTACTTTAGTAATAATTCTAAATCGATTTAGCTAATAATCTTAGGATAGTATTATAAAGTTAATACTTAATAAGGTATTCTATTAGGTTCTAGAGCTAAAAGAATAAGGACTTTATACTTATATATATTTACTTATAAAGCACTTTAAAAGTAATTCTAATAGAATAGAATACTATCTTTTTAAATAAGTCTAATCTTTATATATATATTAATTAGTACCTTAGGTTAACTATTAAGATTTATAATTAGAGTGCTAACTTAATAAAAGCTAATTAGGAGGTATAATATAAATACTTTAAAATTACTATTAGTATACTTCTAAATTAATTTAATAGCTTTTTACTAATACTTAATAAAATAAGTCTATAGTATTACTATAGTAATAAATAAAGATTTAAATAGTAGTCTATTTAATATTATATTATTACTAATTAGTACCCTATTAAAGAAAGAGTACTTTAAGTTTAGTATAATTAAGAAGAAAAAGTAACCCTATAAGCTTTTACTCCCTTCTTACTATAAAGGTAGAAAGTAATATATAAATACTTTAAGATTACTACTAAATTAATTTAACTTATTTATTCTCTATTAGGTTACTATTAGTAAACTAAAGGGGCTATATAAAATAAGTAGGACCTATAAACCTTATAAGGAGAAGAAATATAAGTAATATAGTATTATTACTAAATTAATTCTTATTATCTTTAAGAAAGCTACCCTTTTAAGACTTATAATAACTATAAGGTTTAAGCTTACTTTACTATAGATAAAGAGTTAGAAAAGTCTACTCTAGCTAGTTACTCTATAGAAAAGGCTATAACTAAGAAGAATAAAAGCACTATTATTATAATTAAAAAAGATAATAATAATAATAATAATAATATTAACTTTAATACTCCTAATAATATAGCTTTTCCTTTCCCTAATAAGAAAGATAGTCTTCTATAGATTAATCTTAAAGTACTTATAAAGCGATTTTAAGATAATTATACTCTTCCTTATAAGAGATTCTTTATAGAGGCTAAGCACTATACTAATACTTATACTAAAGTAAGGACTTTAGAATTATTAGGCTTTAGGGCTAGTTTTAATATTTTTACTTATTAGAATAAAATAATTACTAATATATTAACTAATAATAAGTCTAACCTTATACTAAAGGATAAAGAGATTATAATATAGCTTAGCGCTTAAGTAATATACTATTACTTATAAATCGATTTATATATTTAGTATATAGGATCTTTACTTAGTTTTAATAGTATAGCTTAATACCCTAAGTAATATATTATTACTTATAAAATAATTTATATATATACTTATATTTAGGATTTAGGTAGTTTTTACTATAGTAGGTTTATATTATTACTTTCTTATACTTAAGATACCTTACTTTTAATACTTTACTTTTTACTAATTAATACTTAATTAATCCTAAATTAATTTAATTACTTTCTTACCTTTTACTTAATTCTTCCTTTCTTACTTATAAAGCTCTTTCTTTCTTAAGTAATTATAATCTTTTAATCTTAAGCTATTAACCTTAATTTTTAATCTTTTATTCTTAAAGTTAAAAATATAGTATAAATTGCTTATATTTTATCTCCCTTCTTTATTACTTTAATTAATTCTAAAGTACTTTTATTTACTCTTATAATTAATTCTTAAAATTCTATTTTTATTATTTAAGCTAAGCTTAAAAGGCTATTTACTACTCTTATAATCTAAGAAAAGCTTCTTAACTTCCTATAGACTTATTACTTTATTATTAGCTATAGATAAAAGCTTACTACTAAAGGGACCTAAACCTAAATTCCTAGTTAGTATAGCCTAATTAATATTAAATTAATTATATACTAATTAGACCTTATTCTATTAGCTTACCCTCTCTTATAACTATAACTTAAAGACCTTAATACCCTAGATAAAAATGCTTAAAATAGTAATTAAATAGACTTAGTATTATTAGGTAGGAGGCTTACTATATTAACTAGGGATTAACTTTAAAGTACTTTAGCTATTATAGCTTAGATTTCTCTTTAGTAATATTCCTCCTAATTATTAACTTATATTTAATATTAATTAATTAGTAAGTACTATTAATATTAATTTAAAAGTATTCCTATATTAATACTTACTATTATACTATATATTAAGCTTAAATTATATAATTAATAAGCTATTTTAATATAATAATTAAATATTATATTCTTAAAATATAGTATTTATTATTAGAAGATATATATTATATATAGTATATCTAAATAGTAGGATTAATACTAAATTAATCTAAGAGTAATTCTAAAGTATATACTTATTAATATAGCTCTTTAGAGATTAATATTACTTACTCTAGTAGTATAAAATCTTATATAAGACTTTAACTATATTTATATAATTATATAAGGTATTCTAATTATCTATATATAGCTTACTATAAGCTTTATTTAAACCTATATAGATAATAGGATAGGCTTTATATTTAGCCTAATAGAAGAGAGTAGAGTTATTTAAATTATTAGTATTAATTATAAATTACTTTTAGATTACTTACTCTTTAAGTTCTTAACTAGCTTTAGATAGGCTTACTTACTAGTTATATTTAGTAAAGCTATTATTTAGCTATATTTAGAATTTAGGCTTTAATCTAGATTATAGAGAGCTTTTATTCTATATTTAAAGTGAATATAATAGAACTTAATATACTATTTAGCCTATTAATCCTAAGGGTAGTATTAAGGATTAATATAGGTAGAGAGATAATAATAAAAGCCTAATCGATTAGAGAGTAATTTAGAAGTAATTTAGCTAATATTACTTACTAATTAAGTTTTTCTAATCTTAATCTATTATAATCCTAATAAGGCTAATACTATAAATATACTTTTATTAAACTTAAATATAGTATTACTTCTTAAAGATCTTAAAGACCTTTTAGTATATAAAGTAATATATCTCTATTAACTTATAATTAACTAGAATATAAATAAATAGTATTACTATAATTAATTAGAGAGTAATTTAGGAGTAATTTAGCTAATATTACTTACCTCTTCTTAAAATTAGACTAAACTATCCCTAGATAATCTTAACCTTATTAGAGCTAGATAAGTACTTAAAGTTAGTATTAATCTTAAAATAAATAAATAACTCTTAAGTAAAGAGTTCTACTTACTCCTTAAAGAAGTAAATAATAATAAAGTACTTATTATTATTATTTATAAATTAGATATATTAAGATAGAATATTAGTATATTAATACTAAATTACCTTTAAATTATTTCTAAATTACTTATATAGCTATTTAACTTCCTTTATTAATCTTAATAATCTAAGAAAACTACTAATCATAAGGATCTATATAAATACTAAAGAGTATTCTACTTAGTAAGAATAGCCTAAACCTAGTCTATATTATTTAAGCTTATATATATCTTACTTAATAAGCGCTTATTATACTTCTTATAGAATTCCTTTAGCTTAAGTAATATAAGAAAGAAAACTAAAATTAATTAGAAATTATATTAAAAGTAATAATAAATTACTTATTAAATACTTTAGCAGTAGAAAGAGACTAAAAACAACACCCCAACTCAATAGCAATCCTTTAAGAGGGTATATAGAAAAGCATTATATAAGCATCTTTATTAGTCAGCCTAAAGCTACACTAGATCGTATATATATACTCTAGCAGTCTTATATTTAGTACCATCTAGTAGTAAAGCATCTTATAAGGATAATTATTAAGTCAGCAGTAGGAACGAATGTTAGTAAGGCATCAATAGGGCCTACCGCTAGCTTAATAACTATCTTAAGAGGGACAAAAGGTAGACATAGATTCATAATACGATTCGAAAGGAAAGATCTTAATTTCTCTCGTAAATAAAGGCAAAGAACTTAAGCTTTAAGCTTAAAAAGCTTTTCTTTCTCTTATCTCTCTATAAGAAGAGAAGAATCTCTCTATAAAATAAAACAAAAATCTCTCTATCTTATCTCTCTATAATAATCCCTCTCTCTCTCTTAACGTTAATATCTCCTCCTAAAAACTCTATCCCCTTCTAACTATTCTCTTTATCCCTATTATATCCCTACTAGTAACCTACTAGCCCACCCATCTAGGGACCCCTACTATATACCTCCCCTATAATCTAATGATTATCCTTAAGCGGCTAAGGATTATGCATAAAGAAGAAAACCTCCCTATATGAAATTAAATAAAAGAAACAAATATATATAGTAAGAAGCATCTTATAAGAGCTTCTTAGAGACTAAATTTAATAAATAAAGGAAATCCACTAAATAATCTACCTCTCCTATTCTAGAATTCCTCCCTCTATTAGAGAGTTATAATCTCATAGAGAGAGCTACTACTTCCTTTCCTCCCTTATGCGATATTATTCCTCCCGGGTAATCTTTACAATCGTAAGCAGTATAACAATATTATAAGTAGAGTCAATAAGGTCTACCTACTAACTTAAAGAGATTAGTCCCTTAGGGATATAGATCATAAAGGTCCTTAATTTAAGTAGATAAAATGTTAACCGCTTAGCGATTTAGAGTAGGCACATTAGGTTAGTATCCATTATTATTTTCTTTGCCCTATCGCCTATTTTAAGATTATAGTATATTTCTCTTCCTTCCTTAACCTTCTAACTATCTATAAAGATAAGGATAGTATTACTAATAATCTAGCTAGATAAGACAGTTAGGGTTTATACCGTTTAGGTCTTTAAAGGTATAGAGGCTAGTAAAGCATCTCCTATTAAAATATCGCTTTATACTAAGCTTATAAAGACTTCCCTTATTAAGATATTACTCCCTAAGGCCTATAGGGGTAGTAGCGCTTAGGTGGGTATTTTTAGCGAGGGAGGTAGTAAAGTCTTAATCCCTTTTACTTCCTCTATTAGCTTTAATACTAATCCTATAGGAGGTACTCTTAGTAGGGTCTATCTAAGCGAGTTATTAGATAAGGAGATCGAAATTAGAGTCTTCCTAGTTTGCTTAATTAGGGTAGGGGATTATAAAGGTAATAATAAGATTCGAATTAGTAATTAATATAGCGAGTTACTAGAGCTAAGCGAGATAATGCTTCTAAGCGCTTTATAGCTATATTCTATTAGGAGTCTATTAATAATATTATATCCTATCTTTAAGTAGATTTTAATAAAATCATTAGGCATTTTAAACTTAATCCTAGTTATATCTGAGTAATATATTAAAGAGCTTTAGATTTCTTATCCGAAAGGAGCAATAGGGTGCTAGATTAAACGGTATTAATCTAGGAGCTTATTAAGTCTAACTTTAGACTAAAAGACCATTAGGAACTCGCTATAGTTCGTATAGATATCTAACGTTTAAAGCTTCTTATCTTCTAGTAGGAATTAGTATAGAGTATCTAAAGATCGCTTAACTATATAATTAGTCTTTCCTCTTCCATACTTAAAGTCCTTAATCCCTAGTTCTTCTATAATCGTATAGCTAAAGAAGCTCTTAACTTAATTAAGATTAAGCGCTTATATTCCTCCCTTATCTCCCTTCTTTATCTTTCCAGGCTATCCAATCTTCTAGTCCTAGAAACAAAGGGTAAATCCTACTCCCTTAGGTAACTTATCTACTAAGCTTCCCTAAATAGTAAGATCCTTTATAGTAATTCCTCTATTAACTATTTATTCCTTCAATAGGCTAACTAACCCTTAGATAGTTAGAGTAATAAGGAAAGTGCTAAGGTAACCATATTCCTATTAGCCATCTTAATAAGAGGTAGGCATTCTAAAGATAAGGAAATCATAGGGTATACTATTCTTAGCTATAATCTCTCTCTATATAGTAGCAATAGCTATAAATCGCTCTTCCTTCCCTTTCTTTAGAGTATTAAAAACGTAAAGGTAAGCTTCTTTTACATCCTAGATATAGGTAACCCAATAGGTCTAATTAGTAAAATAGATAATCCTAATAAGGAGTTAATAGTTAAACTAAGTCTCTTATAGTAGTTAGAATCCTAAGGCGGGTTAGTTCTTTAAGATATAAGCCTTCTCTAGGAGGAGCTTAGTTAAGTACTTAAGTTATCCCTATTAGTTACTTTAGATATTAGAAGTATTAAGATTAAGGCTACTAAGGGCAATAGCAATTAGGTCTCTTAGATTATAGGTTATTAGATAAAGGAATATAAGGAGGCTAAAGTTAGTTAATATTTTCTTATTCTAGAGATCGCTTAGGAGGTCCTATAGGTTAGTATAGTATTCCTTCTAGGGGCTAAAGTCCTTCTTACTAAAGTCTAGGTACTATTAAACAGATTTAACCTAAGCTTAGATCCCTTCTCTATCTCTAAGGGTAGGGTAATTTGAGCTAATATCCTTCTAATATAACCAATCGAGCTAGGACGGATAGAAGGTAGGTTATTCATTTAAGCGTTAATTAAGGGGCATCTTAGATAGTATTTCATCGTAATGTAGGAAGCTCTGCTTACCTCCTCTATTATAAATAAGTCCTTTATAGAGTATTAGTTCCTTATTAGGGTAGAAGAACTACTTAATCTCCTTAGCGTTATTAGAAGCGGCTATTATAGTAGTGTTTTAAGGTATACTAAGATTCTAAAAGATAGATAGGTTATAGGAAAAGTAAGGAATAAGATAATTATTAAGGTTTTAAGCTTAAAAGGAGGAAAATTAGGGCGTAAGGAATAGAATTAAGATGTAGGTTTTACTTAAGGCTAGAGTATAAAGAGGGCTTATATAGTAGTGTTTTTAAGAGTATATATATCTAGTGTTTTCTCTACTATATATTACTATTTTATTTATAATAGTAAATCACTTTAATAGTAATCATTATTTACTAGAATACCTTACTAGATTTACCTTACTTAATATAGCAAATATAGATACTTACTCCTTAAAAATACCTCCTCTTTCGCTAAAAGCC
>WPDF01000271.1:0-54310 GCA_019137265.1 Neonectria coccinea
CCCCCCCCCCCCCCCCCCCCCCCTGCAATTTCCTGTTATGCTTGAGCTAACGTGGTGCTTTCTCTTAGCTGCTGCTCCGGCTGAACAACAACCAGCGCCCTCTCAGCCTACTACTTCAGACTTCGAGTTCGTTACCGGCCCATCTCCACCCACATCTCCCTCCCTAACACCCCCTCCCAGCATCGTCGCCACATACCGCAGCCTCCTCGCCGACGACCCCCACCTCACAAAGCCCGTCGCCGCCATCGAATCCCTCATCGCCCTCCTCGGCTCCACGCCCTCCACCACCGTCTTCGAGACGCTCGACACCGTCAAGGTCCAGTCCGACCGCCTCAAGGCCTCCGTCGCGAACCCCGTGCCCCTCTCCGCCGGCACCGACCTCTTCCTGCAGTACCTCGTCTCCTCGCTCCGCCAGCAGGACGGCAGCTTCGACGCCGTCCAGAAGCACCTCCTCGCCAACGGCCGCCTGTTCGCCGCCCGCGCCAACGCCGCCCGCGATGGCATCGCTGACTCCGGCTGGCGCTTCATCCGCGAGGGCCAGTGCATCCTGACTCACGGCGCCTCGCGCTCTGTCATCGGCATCCTCGAGCGCGCTGTCCAGAACATCGGCGCTGCAAAGTTCAAGGTCATCTATGTGCGCGAGGAGACCCGCGCCGAGGAGAGCGACCGTGTCGTCCGCGAGCTCCGTGACAAGGGCATCCCCGTTGCCGAGATCGCCGAGGCCTCCATCGCCTACGTCATGGGCCTCTTGCGCCAGGTCAACATGGTCATGGTCGGTGCCGAAGCTGTTACCTCTAACGGTGGCATCATCTCCCGCATGGGCACCTTACAGATCGCGAAGCTGGCCTCGGAAGCCAAGATTCCCTTCTACGTTGCCGTTGAGACCCACAAGTTCGCCCGCAAGTTCGTCATGGACCAGCGTGACATTGGCTTCAAGCAGGACATCTTGGACTTTACCGTTGATTCCAAGAGCAAACAGCCCTCCGATGCTGTCGACTTTACTGTATGTTCTCCCGATGCTCATTTTTCGATGGAAAACCAGCTAACAACGCTACCCACAGCCTCCGGATTACATCTCCAAGCTCATTACCGAGAACGGTATCAAACTGCCCGGCTACGTCTTTGAACAGCTCCTCGACATCTACGGTAGTCTGAATGGTTGAGCAGCCGATGCACTACAATTATAGCGCCGCGCCCATCTACGGCCCAAGGACCCTCGCGACGGAAACCCGATGGCCCTTGAGTCCCTATGATGGTTCGTCACGGCTCATGGACCCTTCGTCACGCGGAGTCGATATTTGTCCAGAAACCATCACACGCCAAGGAACATGCTATCCTGCGAAAATGAGACACTGGGACTCCGAAAGGAAGGACCCCTGGAGAAGCCACGATGTGAAGCCAAGAGCTAGGTCCAGTGAAGGGCAATGGGCTTGGTGGAAGGAAGATGGAACAAGCTGGCACCAGGGACTCATCCAAGAACAAGTGTCCACCGCTCTTACATTAGATGGTTTGAAAGAACACAGACATCAAAGCATGGAACTCACTAAAGTAGAAGCTGGGATAGGTTTCGGTAATTAGAGACTGTGATATTGGGTTCAATGACCCATCTTTTGTCTGCCTGATTAAATCCAATCTGCTTCCTACATATTTCCAAGATGTCCTTAATCGTTTACCTGACACCATCTGAACGCAGTACTCAAAACAAACCTCGTGAAACCGAGAACCACTGCTTTTTTTTGGCGTTGAACCCCTCCTTGTCAATCTAAGCCCCAAGCCATCGACCCAGTCAGTGCCAATATCAAATCACGCCTTTGTTGCCGTTCGAACCAAAACACACTATACGAAAGCAAGTAACCCCGGGATCTCAAACATCCCGCACCAGCCTGGCACCGACCCAGGCGTAGGGGTAGTTGCGCTGATACCAGTTGACGAAGCTCTTGCGGCCGGCGATGCGCGGATGCGTGGCCCACGACCCGCCCAGCACGACGTTGTGCTTGCCGTCGAAGAAGTCGGCCGTGTACGCCGGGTACAGCGTCATGGGCTCGAACTCGGCGTGCCGCGACAGCGCCGAGCTGGTCCACTCCCACACGCCGCCCATCTCCGCCTGGCCCGCCAGCTTGTTGCCGCGGGCCGTCACCGCCACGGGGCGCCAGTGGCGGAAGCCGACGTTTGCGCCGGCGAGGTCGAGGAACAGCTCCGAGGAGCTGGCCTCGGTCGGGGTGGAAGATTGGGATGGCGGCGTCTCCTCTACTCCGTTGTTGACGAGGTGGCTGTTGACCGGTTAGTAACGACAACCCATGAAGACTTGTAAAAAGGAGATCCCTACCCGTTGACTGCGGGGACCGTCTTCCCGAGCGTACGCTCCGCCTCTGCCCTCTTCTGCTTGTTGACATGCCAGTATATACTCTTGGCCTCCTCAAACGTGGGGATCCTGCCACCCATCCAAGACGCGCAGCCTGCCAGCTCGTCGTACGAGGCGAACACTGGCCAGTCGAGGGCATACTTGAGAGGCACGAAGCCATACACGGTTCGCACGAACTTGCCATGCGTGAAAGATTCTGGAACCTCCTTCGTGACATGTCCATTTTCTTTTCCGTTTCCATTCGAATGACCGTTTCCGTTGATGGTATTTGTGAGGCTTCCGTTCCCGTTTGTTTCTTTGGATGGCTCGGAGGCCCAAGAAGCAGGAATTTGGCCGACATGAGAGTTGTACATGTATTGAGCATACTGAGTGGACATATTAGAAGATGTGCCGGAAATTGCGTGCCTTACATACCTCTTCGTTGGTGATGGGACGCCCTTGAGCTTGGAAAGCGTGAACCTTTGCTTGACGCGCTGGCTTCTCATTATCCCTGAGTCTACGTTAGTTGCCTTCTCCTGAATTTCACCCAGGCCCTAGAACGTACCACCCAAAATGGCCATCCGGATCAGTTGCGTCCTCAGGATCATCCATCCCCAACGTGATGGTCTGCTCCGGGACGTCAAACCACTCGTTGGGAACCCTGGCCTCAAACGCCTGTTTGGCCAGCTTCTCGAAGTTGGGACGCACGGTATGGGGCGGAGGCTGCGTCCTGTCGCTCTGCAGCATCATGTACAGCAGAGTCTCGATGTGCATAATCTCGTGCTCGAAGCCGACCCAGATTCCGCGCGCAACGTCCCGGCGGATCTTGCTCGGGCCATCCTTGTACAAGTCTCGAAGCCGGGAGCGAACATTTTCCTGGTACACGGCAATTTCCTCGAGGGGAGGCCACTCGCTGGGGATCTCCGAGTGCGCATGACAGTGCTCGGGGTTGTCGACGTCCGGGTCGATTCCACGCTCGAAGATGGACCAGAAATACGACGGCTTGGTCGCGGGTTCCTGGGTGGTCTTGGTCATCTGGATGTCCAGAAACGTCGGGATATGGCCCAGGTAGAAGATGCAGGCGTTCCGCAACTTGATGGGCTTCTCCATGAGCTCCTCGTTCGTGATCATGCCCTTCGTCACCACGTCCCAGGCCGCCCACAACGCCTCCCATTCCTTGATGGGCGGCAGCGGCCCAGATGCGTAGAGTGATGGATCCAGACTAAACGGCATACTCGATTTCTGCAGCATATGGAGCCCTGTAGATCCAACCGGTTAGCCTCCATGCTCTCTATATTCGACGTCGACTTGCAGCCCCCACAACACCAAATCTGTCTAGGTCGCACCGCACACACACCGGACTGCATTGGGAAATACGAATATGCAGGCCTCCGTCAACGGTCTGCAGAGCTCATCTAGAACCGCGGGGTAATACGACTCCATACCCAATCCCGTGTGGGGAAATGCATAGTATGGATTCAGAAAGTTGGTCACGTTGTGTTTTGACTCACCATATTCGTCTCCCCGAGTCCAAAGCCCAATCTCGGTCAGACCGGCCGCGGCCCAAAGCCTCTCGGTTTCTGCCTTGGAATACTTTAGGCTCTGTTCGATTTCGATTCGCTCGTGGGGCATTATTGTCGACCCTAGGACTTCGGTGCTGCGGATAGGCGCGACGAAGGCCTGGTGACGACCTCCCTCGTCATCGTACACGTATTCGCCTATTACTCTCCAGTTGTCCACGTCGAATAGCTCTTCTCCAAAGATCTCATTGGCGTAGGAGAGGCCGTTGAGGACGAATCTGCATGACATGTGAGTGGCCGAATGAGGAAGTCAGTCCAGAATTAGCTTACTGGTGAGTGAGCCCCTGCTCGTCTAGACCGGAAACATGTCAGCATTGAACATTCTTGGCATCCCCAATGAAGCAGCTTACCATTATACGCATGACTATTTGTGTTATTAGCTAGGATATCAGCTGAAGGGCTTGCCTCACTTACTAGACCTTGGCGGAGTCGCTGCATGAGTCAACACCAACAAGCAGCGTGTCTGACGGCTGGAGGACGTCTGCGAAGCCTCCCAAGAAGTCGGCAGCTTCATCACGATGAAAATTGCCTAATGGAGGGAATGGTGTTTTAGAAAAACCGTGGTGTGTGTGGCGGGCCGGGGGGAACGTACCAATACTCGACCCTAGGTGAAGAATGCACTTGGAGCGTCCAACCACGGAGGGATGTTTCAGCCACTCCCTTCCATCGTCGTATGTGCCTAGGAGGCCGTGACACGAGACGTATTTGAAGTCAGGGACCTGGGCCAGAGTACGCTCCAGCTCTTTACGAGACAAGTCCAGGGCAAAGTACTGAATGGGCTTTTGGAGGTCCTCAAAGGCCTGGAGTACCAGGCACACCTTGCGAAGATTTCTACAATGCTCTGTTAGAAATCAATCAATGGCACTGTTCCGGAGTGAACCAACCCGCTGCCCAGTTCAATGAGCATTGATCCTTCCGGTATCCGGCTTGCGATATCGGCAGATGCCTTCTTCAGAACCTCAATCTCATAATTGGTCAGGTAGTACTCATCCAAATAGGTGATCTGCGCAAAGATGAGCCATGGCGTCGAGGGACTTGGTGATGAGAAGACGGTACCTTCTCAAACAGCTGCAAGCCTCTCTCGTTGTACAAGAGGAGGGTGGGGAGCTTCCGTGGGCCGTCTTCCGGATTGAAGCTGGAGAGGACATCCCCCTTCAGGTTGAATTTGACATGTTCACCGCGAATGTCGATGATTTCCGGTGAGCTGGGAGACGACTTGGCGCTGGACAGAGATTTTGATGTCTGGACGGAGACGACGTGTGCCGAGGCGGCAGATGGCATGACGAGGGGAGGGCAAGGGCGGAAGAGGCAGGGAAAGGTGAGGTAGGTCGAGGCGAGTATCCCAGAGACCATAGACGGGAGAGAGTGACACGACAAGTGATATGATGATGAAGGGAAGGGGAAGTGATTTATTAAAGAAGAGAGAGAGAGTAAGTAGTCGGGAGTAGTAGGGAGTCACTACCTTAGGGGCTCGTGGTACGGAGAGTACCTTAGGTAGGGAGTAGACGCGGCTCTAAAGCATCCCCCCCCCCAGTCTTTGAGAAGTTGGAGGTAGTCTGGGTACCTCATGGACAAGCATGATTCCTCACTCAACTTACTGACTGACTCTAGTGGAGACGCCATAGACCCGGGCTAGAGCCAAATAACGCGGAGGGGGGACCGCTAGGGTGGTGAATCGTCATGATGCTCGCAGCTCCTCAGCGAAGACCAAGGCCAAGGCCACGGACTTGGAAACCTGGATCATCATCAACGGCAATTATTCTCTGGTTCGATTTCTTGCAACAACCAAACAAAAAGCCCCGGCGCAGGAACCGAGGCTGGCTCCCTCCAACCTCTCACCGCGAACCTATTTCGAAATAAGTTTGTCATGACCTGCAAGTCCGAACTTCCCAGCATCAGCAACTGTGGAGAGAGAGTGGGAGAAGTTGGGGAGCTGGCAAATCAGCGGCGTCATCGACATCAGGCCCCACGCCCCACACGCGTGGGAGGTGATGCCGGTAAGAAGCTCACGAGGCCAGCGCCAAGAACAGGGGCGTGGGCGTGGGAGGAGGGGATGGATGGATGGATGGGATGGAATGATGCCCCGGAGAATTTGGGAGGAGGGAAAAATGTTGGCCTTTTTTTTTTTTTTGGCCTGATGAATCGGGTCTCGGCAGGTCGGGACGTCTCCGTGTCAGCTAGTCGTTGGTGGATGATGTGCATGATGTTGTCCCTCTCTCCCTCCCTCTCTCTCCATTCCGACAGCTTCAGGGCAATCAGCTTCTCTGGAGGCCCGGACACACTACCGGAGCTACCCCACGCTTTCGTGCAGGAAAGCCACCTCAGCCAGGCAGCTGGGTCCCGGCTGGTTGGCCCGCCGCTCTGGTGGAAAGATGTGGACGGACGTCAACAAAAATTCCCCAGCCTGTACGACATAAGTTAACTATGTACATAGTGTAGTTACTTTAGCGGTGTACTGTGCTTCACTGTGTCGATATGCACTGTGATGTAGATGCTGTACTGTGCTCTGCTGTATTCGTAGCCCGATCTAAAGACGGAGATAGATCCATGAGATGAGATGAGATCAGATGGGGATTGATGTGGTTACCAAGCACAGCTGACAAACTTCGGACACTTCTCCCCGAGGAATGAGGAATTGAGGCGCGAGGTGAGGGGAAATGAGAAATGATTCCATCCTGTAATATGTACGTCGACTCTGCTATGACTTATTCTCGACGTCATCCCCTCCCCCCCCCCCCTACCTCCCCTTATTTTCCCTCTAGACTACTACTGCTGTGCAACGACGACTCCTTTGGAATCCCACGGCGCTTATTAAGTTAGGATGGCCTCCTGCTCGTAAGTCCAAATGCCCTTCTGGTAATTGGCTGCTCGCCCAAGCATCAAACAAGCCCTGCTTGCCACCCCCCCCCCAAGCCATTTGCCCGAACAAACTTCCTTTTTGTCGCCGGCCACCTCCGACCCGAGTTCCACAAGCTTGTGGTCCCGGTGTAACTTCAGCTAGTTATTCGTTGTGTAAGCGTATTTCCTGTTCGGTCTTGGAACCCCCGAGTTCTCGTCGAGAGAAAATGCGGCTAAAGACTAATAATCCCCGCCCCCATGTTGGATGTTGAAACGGAGAAAAGAAAGAAAAAACTGGACCTTGCAATGCTGACTTCTGAGTTATGACACTGATGACTTCGGCAGATTTCTCATGTGGCAAAACATCACATCATGGAGATGAAGCCGGAGCTGCATTATTACCAACCATCACAATTATGCAGCACCGGCCTCAACAGCTCACAAATAAACAAAACAAAAAATAGAAAGAGGACGTTCACAATTAATAACTTTCACCTGGCCCCATACAAACTGCACCCGTTTTATCTAGGCCCTCTTCCAACGCCAATCATCCCATAGCAAATGACAAGTATTTCCACCCACCCATCGCGCATTTACGTCGTTACTCATAAATCCAATGCCTCCCGGTTCTCTCATCTTCTACCCTTCATCCATCACCGTGACATAAATCTTTCACATCGTCCCTAGTCATTCCAGGCGAGTCCCGCCGCCGCCCAATTCTAGGCGAGTCCAGCCGTCGCCCAATGTCCCAGCCCCCGAGAATTCCTCTAGGTCGCTCAACATCTTTCCGAGACGCTGCGACTCCATCAAGCTCAGTTGGTCCAAAGAGAACTCCGGAATTTCTCCCGATAGCGTCTCGGGCTCGGTTCCCGGGAGCGTCAACATGCTCCTGTTGTGCGAGACAGTAGATCTGGGAGCGAACCGGTGGTCACCCCCAGGAACACCCTCTCTTCGGGACTCCATGCTCAATGGAGGCGAGGCTGATGAGCCTGATCGCATCATCGACGAGCTGTTGACTGTCGTAAACGGCATTGCTGGATTTGACCTGGGTGTTCTCGTGTAGTCTGCTCCCGCTTGGTGACCTTCCGATATCCCCATCGGAGAGCCTCGATCCGCGGCGCCTCCCCGTGATCTATCCAACCCGTCGTGTTGGTTAGAGCGTGAGTCGTCGTCCACCATCATGGGGAAGTCTCTCGGTGCTCGACCTGCTTGCGGTTTCCACTCTTCGAAACCAACACCATCACCGCCCAAACGGATGCTGAGCTGTCTATCCGATGTTTCGCGCATGGAATCACTGCTTCCAGCTCCCTGCAGAAACAGGGTCCCAGCTTGCGTGTAGTATCCATCTATTTTTTGAAGGTGTTTCAGGTAAGTTTGGGCACCCTGCGTGGAAGCTGCCATCTTATGCAGAGCCTGATAGGCCAGTTCCGTTGCCGCACCCTTGCCTGTCTCGAGACTGCCATCCGCCCGTCGATCGATGTCTCCCTGGCTTACCATCTGGTGCTTCGTGTCCATGTAAGGGAAGTGGTAAGCATAGACCCCAGCAAACCCAGCCGACCAGACTGAGAACAGAGTCAACCACGATTGGGGTAGTTTGTCCCTGCAGATTTCGACAAGATCAACAATATCTCGACTGGCTTCAAAAAACGTCTGAGTGACCTCTTCCCAGAATCCACCTGGGGTTTGGTGGGGAGGAATCAGTGGTGGGATAAACGGTCCTTCGGGCCTACTGCATCGGAGAGGCAGAAAAGGAAGATGCTCGCGATGGAGCATCATCAAGCAGACAGAAACCAGCATGTGTAACGACACGTACATGTTGGTAGCTTGATGGTTTTCGTGTCGGTAATAGTTTTGTCGTGAAAACGTGAACGTATCAGGGAGGTTGTGTAAGAACTGATACAATTTCTCTCTCAGTGTTCCAAAGGTAGATTGCTTCTCCCAAGGAGGCAGTCGTTCTCGCAAGCGGCCACCAGTCAAGGAGTAATGGGATATTTTGGCCCATATTTCGACCAATTGTATGAACCGACTTAATACGCTATCATCGTTGACAAATTGATTCATGATGTCGCCTTCAAAGTTTAGAAACCCTGTGTTGACCTCTAGTGCGAGGTCGAATGCCATCTCGGTGCACGGTAGCTGGATCCGAATGGTGTCGGGTTGGATCATGGATACACGATCGTTGCCACAGGCCATCATCCGATCGAGTATCAGGCAACTGAACATGGTGCGCCGTCTTATCTCCCTGATGATCCCGATCTCCGAGGAACTTCCTCGAGCCCTCTGAGCCGGGTTGCCACCTCGACTCGGATAACCCTGTCCTCTGAACAGCTGGTCATCGAGCCCCAACTTCAACGCCTGCGCCATGCGAATAGCGATGCCAACATACATCCAGGAGGCAGGTCCACCTGACGGGGTTCGTTGGCTCCATTCAAAGAGTCCGAGCATGAGGAAAACCTGTACCCTTTCCACGGTGACAACCGAAACGGCCAATTTCAAGGGCCCAAGTGCGGTCGTGAGGACATTGGCGAAAAACTCGGATGCAGCAGATGGGTCGGCTTTGGTCTGCCATATCCGTGGCCGAGCACTGCCGCCTTGCCCAGTCGACAAATGTGATACATACTTGACGAGATCTGGGTGAAACCGAGACGTCAAGGTCAGGACACCGAGAAGGACCAGATTCAACTCGACCGAAGGCTCGTAGTTCGTTCCTTGCCTGAGACTCATTTTCTCTTTCAGGGTTGGAAGATGGAGGAAAGACAGCTCAGTTGCGAAATGGAGCCTGTAAATGTTGAGTAGTTGGTCCCATAGTTCAGCCGTCAGAAAAGGATATGAGAGGACCTCTTCGGCGTAGGCTGCGGATCTCTCATTGTCCAGGACCGGTACTTCGTCCACCTTTCTAATACGCTTTCTTTCGTGGGTTCCATCTTTTTCCTGTCGGACAACCGTTGGAGGATCGCTTCGTTTGGATGGGATGGGCGTAGCCTCGGGATATTGGCACTGATGACCGCCCTTGATGCATGTGTCGCAGGGACTGTTGCCCCCATCGTTGTCACATTTGATCTTGGATCGACGACACCTCATGCAAGCAATACTGGATCGCATTGGGGGCCTCATCTTCAGTAACTTCTTCCCGTCCCTGGTTCCCGGCGGGGCCGATGCCCTTTGCTCATCGACATGTCCTCCGGACGGCTCGATCCCGAGGCCTTCTGACCCGGGCCGGGGCTCCTCTAAGGATTCAGTCCGACGAAGGGCCAGTGTAGCCTCCGAGGCCGTGAGGACCTCTTCGAACTTTCGCTTTGGTGTGGACTGGCTCGAAGACACGGTGGACAACTCATCAGCTTCCGGGTCCGGAGGCGAGAGAATGGATTGAATGCGAAGTTGGGAAGCAATCGTGGCGAGTTGGGCCTCCAAAAAAGGCCCCAGAATTCAGGTTTGGATAGAATGCTAGCGCATCAAGTAATGATCGACGAGATGGCGAGTGGACCAGTATCTTGAACCGGGCTCGTAGCATATGGAACGTGATTGAGGATGGTTTCGAGCAAGCGGTCAGCGCTGTGTTTTGTTGAGGGTGTTGGAGGGAAGAGATGACCGAAGGTCGCAGTCCGGAAGATGGTTTCGATATGGCAGGAACGGCAGACAGCACTCAGTCATGCAATTTCTTGAGACGGCGTAGATGAGAAATATGCCAGAGAAACCCTGACAGATCCACGTGGCAATGTGACAACTCGCGGGGTGGGATGTAACCAACACGACAGACCACGCAAGCTGACCAATATTAGGCTATGCGGCCAGGTCTTGGGAAGAGTTTGAATGCTTGGGTCTCGGATATGTGATGAAGTTTTCCGGGTGAGCAAGTGAAAGAGCCAAATGAGGCGGACAAGAGAGGATAGCGAACAGAACGGCAAGAGGAGTAGCAATTCATGGGGAGGACGCTCAAGGGCGGGTTATCTTCTCACCTGGCGGGCGATCAGGTTATGAAGTTGAGTGAAGGAGAAATCGATTGTCTTGGCGGAAGGGCGAGCGAACAATATTCCCGAGCCGACGACAACACTCCGTAGAGCCCAAGGCAATAGTTTTCACCAACCAGGGAGGGACGTCCTGTTTCCAGCTCCGGATCCCAAGCTGATGGGATGGACACGTACTGAGCCCCTACCTTGTAGGCTTGTACTAAACCTTGCCGAGAGACCTGCGTGCCAGACGGGCCGGTGAGCTGGGTATCGGAAGCCGCTAAGGGAGTGAGTGATCCGTAGCCATGACCTCCCCTCCGATCGCCGACCCCACAGCGAACATGGCTCCCAGACCAACGAAGCTGAATCTGGAGCCCGTTTAGCTGTCCCTGACTCTCCGTGCCGCCTCCTGGACCCCAAATGTGGATAAAAATACTAGTTCGTATGTCAAAGCCGAGGCGGGGGCTACCGGGGATCAGGGCATGTTTCTGGTTCGGGTTCCCACGCCATCGCACTTTGAGGCGATGCTTGCACGTAATCCAGCCAGTTGGACGTCGCTTATGGCAGTCTTCCGTATGAGAGAGGACCTTGGAACCAACGGGTTTACTTCCCTGTTCATTCCCTCTGTGCGAACGCCAGAATGTCTAGTACAGTGACAGACGTCGATTCTTAGATAGAGACTTGCCTCGAAGGCTATGAGACATCATCACCTCCCAAGTGCTGACTGCTCTTCTCGGATTGTCGGGCGGGTCTTTTTTGTGTCTACGCTCAAGCGCGAACTTGAGTCTTGGCAGGTGGATTTTTCATGTCCTTTCCTAGAATTGGGCCATCCCGACGAAGCGACTCGCTGTTGTCGGCATGGTTCAAGTTGCCATCGGGAGGCTGACGCCTCGTCCGACCGGGGATACCTCCGCACCGCCGGAGCGGATAGGAACGAGACCAGATGCCAGCGTGGGCGATGGTGGCGGCGCTATGATCATCCAGGGAACCCCTACCTACAAAATGATGTAATGATGTGTAAAAGGTATCAGCAGGAACCACGGATAAGAACGTGAGCCTCTGCTCTGATGGCCCACCATCGAATCGTTCACCTGAGGAGCCCTAGCCAATATCCGAAAGCCCCGAAAGCTCTGGCAACGGCCCGGTGGGGTCCTAATGAATGATCTGATCTTACCGAAGGAGTGTGAAGCGAGCTGCCGTAGTATAGAACCTAATCACCACCATGAGGTCTGTCCGCCCACACCCAACTGTCAGCGGATAGGGCCCGTGGGTCGAGGCGAGACCTTCCGCGACCACTCGACAGAGATGCGTATCATTTCTTCCCTTTCTCGTTTCCTTCCTCCTTGTCCTTGCTGGGACTGGTGCTCCGCTCCCAATCAGACCTAAAAGCGAAACCTCGGTGCCGATCACTACGGGCCGGCAGTTGTTTCCTCGCTTCTTACGTCCGGTTCCCCGTTGGACCCGTTAAGCATGCCGCCCGACCAGTCATCAACCACGACGGGAGCTTTCCTTTGACAGGATTTTTTCGGAAGCCCTATCACACCATGGATGGGGGTTTTCACGGGACCAGGGACCGCTGCGCACACGCGGGTCCAGCTATGTACCATCCGAGAAAGCTCGCCCTATTGCTTGGGATCAGTGCATTTGGCAAGGGGAATCGGTCGAGAGGACTGGATAGGGAGACGTCAAGGGATGGCGGCGGGTTGAGGTGACGACTACGGAAGCAAATGGATTGAATCCTGGCGGACCTGTAACGGTTTTGAACTGACGGTTTCCGAGAACAGTATCCTGATCCTGTGCTGGCTCTCTGCTGTTTGATGAGTACAAAGTGCGTCGTACAAGAACGAAACAGTTGGATTTGCCCGTTACCAGCGCGGACGGCTGTGCGGTGCCTGTTAGGGCATAAACCAAAGCATCGGTGACCTCCCACCTCATCTACGGATGTGAGGGAGCGCCGAGATCATGAGTATGGGGGCGGTGTGTGGAACCTGTTCATCTGTCAATGGCGCGATAGTGACTGAACAGCAGGCAGGGGTCCCTAGGGTTCGACAATGCTTCTAGTTGCTAAGATGCCCCATCATGTCAGCTCGGTTGAGCTCGAGCTCAGGACGGAGAAGACAAGTCCCTTGATCAATTAATAGTTTCCTCGCTTGCGCAACTCGGCGAGTCAGGAAGTTGTTAGGCCTTGCTGATCTGCGTAACTTGTTCCGTCTTGAGAGAAATGATGTCTCAGCACGAACGCGTCACACGGTTGAGAAGCTGATAGCAACTGCTGAGAAGACATGACTACAGTTCCGGGAGACTGGTATTTGGAGACTGGGGTAGTGGTTCTGGGCTGATGATGGCTAGGTTGGTGATGTGGCGAGGAAGAAGTCTCGTATTTCTGAATGGTTAAACGTTGGACTACCTTACTTGACTGGCTGACTAGCAGGTTGACAGCCTGACAGCCTGACAGCCTGACAGCCTCGCAGGCCTGACACGTGTGCGTCCATGTGTTCCAACCCGTCGCGGAAGTCTAGGCCAAGGTTCTTTCCCCGTTTCGAAGGGACCAGGAAGGAGCAGACCGAAAACAGATGTGTGCATGCCATGACAGGTAACCAGGGAACTCATTGGCTGGTGGAGACGCTGACCAAAAGTGGACACATCCGGGCACGAGTCACGGGGGCTCCATACTTACCGTACAAGTTCCATTACAATAGAAGTTACATATTACATGTTACATGTTACGAGTCAACTTGTTACAAGACGAACCTCTGCCTCCCTAAGCTGAGTCCCTGCGTCGCCTATTCATTGCCTGCATGTTCTCGCTCCCCCATTAACCATCATTAATTCTGCACACTGCACCCGCACGTTGCGGCCAGACTACCTTACGGACTGAGTAGTAAGCAATAGCCTACTAGCTTAGTGTGTGAGGACGGGCGGTGGAGGCTCAGAGCACACCACCACACAACGGCACCCCACCAACCTCCCAACCGACATCGGGTTGTCAAGCTTGCGCCCATGCGAAGCTGAGCTGTGTGACATGTCTGGGCGGGGAAGCGACGGCGCCTCCCCACCACACCACTTCATCCGTGTCTCATGGCGAGTTTGTTTTTGGTGAGACACGATGCGGCGGCTTTAAGGAGGTGGAGGACGCCAGACGCCCGGTGACATTCCAGGTTCGGGCTGCAAACTTCCCGCCCGAGGCTGAGCAAAATTGCCCTGCATTCGTGCCAACTACGTAGTCGACTCTGAGACAACAACGCTTGAGACGGGATGGACGGGATGGATGGCTGAACACGGCCCGTCACTTCGCCCGAAAGAACACCAACGCCCAGGCCTTCGAGAGTCATGGCGTACCACCAGAAACCACCAGTACCACCGACATCACGACTACCCTAACATGCACACCCAAATCCATAACATACCTACACACCCTACATAGAGCACAAGTCCTCTATCAACATTCAAAGACATATACCAAGGCCAATCCTATCCCTAACCTAAACTCTAGCCTTAACCTGAGTACTAACCACTACATCCAACCCTAACCTACTAACTACTAATTTTCTTACTATTTTATTGATTGAGAAATTGAACTTGAAAGTCAAGCTACGAGGATTGAAATACAATATTCAGATGTGGTGGGTTATATGTTGGGGCTGTATGTACTAGGTTAGAGCAGTTCGACATCACACAGTTCGACATCACACAAGTACTTCGTGGTGGCGGCACCACACTTCCACCCACCAATGACGTCGTCGAGATCGAGAGGCCTCACGGCTTCGCACACGCATAAGCGCCCAAAGACGCCGCCTTCTGTTCACCCGCATCACTCAGACGAGGGTTCTTGAGTCGCATCACATACAATCGACCAACACCGCCTTCCAGTTTGGACAGATTTACCGCTCAACTCCACCCGCGCCCGCCCGCCGACAGCCAATTCCCATCGTCGAAGGGCGCCTATTGACCCTGTTCTCTCGCAGCGTCGCTCATCGCGCTTGTTCTCCGTTATCCCTTGTACACCCTCTGCATATAACCTGATAACCCCTCCAATCCATCCGCCGCTCCCAAGCTTGGCGGTGGGATCCTCTTTCTTACTTTCTACCTTAATTCTGCTGTGGCCGATCGATCTATCTCGTCCTACCGGGCCGTCACTCACTCACTGCACCGCGCTGTTGCAACCTGCAACACGAAACCATATCAGCAGCAATGGCTTCAGGACACAATGTAAGTGACATGCCTCTCACCCCCGGCCCACGGCCTCTCCAAGGGTCCCCCGTTCCCTCCTTTCTCCCCTTTCTCCCCCTTCTCCCCCACCCCCCGCTCTGCTCTCCCACTGACGCAATCTATCCTCTAGGATCCAAAACTCCTCTATGCCGTCGAGGGCATCAATGCCTACCACATCTCCAATGGCAAGGAGAAATCCTTGACCCCGTCCGGGTCTCAGACCCTGTCGCTCCTGATGGTCCCAACCTCGTCCGGCTTCGCTGATACCTCAGGGGTCGGCTCTGGCGAGGAGGACTTCTATCTTCACCTTCACCTTCCTCCTGAGCTCGACCTTCCTCTTCCTGCCACGACCCAGATCTACCACCAGCCGCCCACCAGCTATCTGATCCCTCGTTGGGATCTCGGACCTGACAGCGGCGCATTCACCCGAATCGAATTTCCCGCCCCTGGCTCCAGGAAAGGTGTTCAGGAGGACGTCGACACATTTGAGACCATCCTGGCCCAGTGCACTGCCTTCCTCGAGCGAGCCCCTCCTCCAAGGCAAAGATCCTCCTCGGGATCTCCTAAGGGGTCGTCCAAGGGATTACCCAGGACATCCTCCAAGGCCGCCATGGAAAAGGACCGTGAGGCTGCGGAAGAACGCCTTCCCGCTTACAACCCGGCCGAATACAGCCCCGGTCAGGCCTATGTGCAGGGAAGCCATAGCTCGCACCCTGGTGGCCGGATCGTGCTTGTCGACGAGGAGGATGGGAGCGTTATCGGCGAACTCACCGACAGTTACCAGGTCGTTGAGGATAGTGCTATTCGCCCTGGATCTAAAGGTATGTCCATTCCACGATTGCACCGCAACAATTCCACAACCCCCGATCAAATAATGCTAATCCTCACTCAGATCCGGTCGAGATCGCCTTTCCCGCCGATGGCACCCAGAATATCTCCGTCCAGCCTGTATCCCAGGGATACGTCGAGATGGACCATCACCCCGCCTACAAGAAGTCATCGATCGTATCTAGCGCCTCCAAGGCTTCCCGCCTCATTGTGACTACATCCGACATTGTTTCGAAGACGATGCAAAGCCAGGCCAGTAGCTTTACCAAGAATACAAAGCCTGTTGCCACACCCGTCACTTTCGCTCCCGCCACGCATGAGCGTGTCCGTCGCATCAATCAATTCTCCACCAAGGCTGCCGTCGTATCAGCGACAACGGTCGGTGCCATTGGGAACGTAGCGCAGAACTTCGGTGCCAATCTTTCCCGTCGAAAGGACGGCCGCGCCCGAGGTTACGATAAGGACGGCAACCCCGTCGATACTTACAAGCCTGGTGTGCTCAACAAGAGCTTGATGGCCTTCAACACCGTTGTTGATGGTATCGAGCAAGCCGGCCGAAACTTGCTCACTGGCACATCCAGCAGCGTGACTACCGTTGTAGGTCACCGATGGGGCGCTGAGGCCGGCGAGGTGTCCAAGCACCTTGGAGGTGGTTTCAAGAACGTCGGGCTTGTCTACATTGACGTGACAGGTGTATCACGCCGCGCCATTCTCAAGAGCGTGGCTAAGGGCATGGTCGTTGGCAAAGTCAAGGGCGGAGGCGAGGTTATCGTGGGAGGGACCGACAACAACAGCACTGCGGCCCTCATTACCGAGGGCAGAGAAAGAGGCAATGGCAATGGCAAGGACGCCCACAGCACATACAGCGATGCGCAAAGCACATTCAGCGACTATGATCCCTACGGCAAGAAGCCTGCCAAGGGACCCTTTTAATGAATGATGGGAACAACGGAGTATGACATGGCCTTTTGTTTTTGTTTGAGAAGCTCTTGATGGACGCCAAGTCTCGGGTGTAGGATGAAATGATGGCAATTCTGGGTAGCCGAGCCGGTTGATTAATCGTTAGCTCTTCCAAAGATGGGATATACGCAGCAATGACTACGAACAATGTTCGCCCGGAACTTTGAATTATTTGAAGCTCCTTGAGATATGTGTATAGAGGCCATTGTTCCTACCTACCTTAGCCATACTGAGGTTGGGATTGTAACTGGACGATTTGATGTTCTCGAGACCGCACTGTAGACTGACGTCACGTGTGGTCGCGGGGCATGATGCACTTCCACCGCGACGCGCACCTTATCGTCCAGATGCTAGAATTCCCCAACGCCTTGCTGGAAGTGACGAGCCTGGACGCCAACAACTAAGCAGCAACCTAGACGATGGTGAATACCACGTCTCGATCTCTTCGAGGGCCTTCTTTGACTGAAGTATTGCGCCGCCTTCGGTCTGCCTGCTGCTAGGCTGAAGATCATCCACACAACTCCCACCAACACCTACCCCACCACGAATCTCCAGCTCGAGACCGCATCGCCAGCCGGTCTGGTCCATGTGCCGATTCGAGCTGCTTGGGGTCATTATCCTTACTCTCCGGGATCTGCGCAGGCTGATCAAGTCCAGAAAGGCCCAGAAACGGTGCGCACTGACAAGCCCAGATACGACAAGACAGCCTACCGCAACTAATTCGCAACACCAAGCCCAATCCCTCACGAGCCATGCTGCACGAGATCCTTCTCTCCCTCTCGGGCCACCCGTCCCCTCTCTTGCGAACCGACGCCCCTGAGCCTCATGCCCTCGCCGCCATCTCTCCTCCCGAGCGCCAACTCTTAGCGTCCACCGCCCACCTCAGCAACGTCCACGTCAAGCTCATCAGCTACACCGCCCAGATCGCCGACTCGCACCCTTCGACCATCTGCCGCGCCGTGTCCACCGCGATTGACTCCATTCATCTCGCCGCCTTCCAGCGAAAGGTCCTCGAGGTCGAGCAGAGCATCCTGCGCGATGACCCGGAGCTCGTCGGCGCGTACAACATCGTTCCGCTGACGGCCGTGGTCGGCGAGTTCAAGGAGTGGATTAGGAGGATGGAGTGGCTCTGGGAGATGGTGCAGTTCATGCTCGTCAAAAGCAAGCAAGGCAATCTGTGTCATGGCGCACAGCTCATGGACCGGTTGAGGACTGAGCTGCAGAGTGGCTATCAGGACGTGGTGACAACAGCAATGAGTTTGGTCACTGTGGCCGAAACGGCTTGGCTAAAGCAAGTCTCGGCCTGGATACTATACGGGAGACTTCCGAGCTTTGGAAGCGAGGATTTCTTTGTACAAAAAGCGGAGAATTCAGATGAGGTTCGTCCGTTTCCCGACCGGTGGTTTACAAGCGCTGATTTCGTGTACAGGAGTATGTTTCATACTCCAACTTACTGCCATCTTTCGTCACCCCAGCCACGGCGTCGTCCATGCTATTCATTGGCAAGTCTCTCAACCATGTACGCGTCAGGAGCAGCGTGGACTCGGGTCTCCAAGGCCTCGATCAGCTATCATCAAAGCTGCAAGAGTTGTCGGGCTTAACATTTCCCCTAAACAGCGCCGAGTTCTCAAGAGCCATAACCGCAATTCGGCTGTCCCTCTCCGAAAACACATTGCAGAAGCTCCTCCCGCTGGTTAGGGTGGTTGAGATGCTACAGCTCCTACGAGACTTCTTCCTCCTAGGCCGGGGCGAGTTCGCCATGGCGTTAACTCAGGAGGCAGATGAAAAGATACGCAGCCGCTGGAGGAGGGCGGACAATTTAGCCTACGAAAAGGGGGACGGCCTTAAAAACATCACCATCAAGGAAGGAGAGGTCGCCGCTGTTCTAGGGAGGACCTGGACGGTGCTAGCATCAATGCAAGGTCAGCATGCAGAGGAAGATGAACAGCTCGAGCTCGCTCGGGATCTCCTCCGACTCAATCTCACCAAGACGAAAGGCGTCGTCCCCCTCGGCGCTGGCTCTGGTCTAAGCCAAGATGCCGCAAACATCCTCGCGACATCCCCCTTTCGAAACCTCCTCTTCTCCGTCCCGTCCGTCCTCTCGATTCAGATCCCTCCGCCACTAGACATGGTACTCTCGCCCTCGGACCTCCAATTATACTCCTGCGTCAATGCCTACCTGCTGTCCATGCGCAGGGCGCACCTCCGGCTGACTGACTTATGGAAAGTCACTTCGCTGAGACGCCACCACCCGGCCCCTAGGGGCGGGCGTGAACAGATCGTCCTCCTCAGGGAGAGGTGGACCGCGCGGTCCTCGTCGATGCGCAGCTCGTGGACGACCGCGAGCGCCACCATCTTCTTCCTGGCTGAAACGGAGGCCTATCTACAGACGGAAATCGTCGGAAGCCTGTGGGATGGCTTTCACTCTTGGCTGATGGCACATCAGGGAAGCCGGGATACTCGCTCCGGCGCAACAACTCCAGCAGCCCGACCAACCACGAAGGACGGCGAGGGTAACGACGATGATGACGAAGAGGAGGAAGATATCTGGCTACGTGAAGACGATAGGTCTCCGAATCTTCAAGACACGCCCAGAAACCCAAACGCCAACCCCTCGCACGATCCACAGACTCTCTCCACAGCGCACCGCCTCTACCTCCGCACCCTCATCCACCGCCTCCTCCTCACCCAACCCAGCTTCACCCAGCCGCTCTACACCCTGCTGATCCACATCGACCACCTCGTCGCCCACCTGCACCGCCTGCACGCCATCTACACGTCCCTGGACTTGGAAGAGGACGCCGGCGTGGTCGACGCCTTCGTTGACCTCGAGGCCGAAGAGCGCGACGTCAAGCGCCTCCTCGCCACCGTCGAGAACCGCGTCCGCGCCGGCATCGAGGACGTCGTCGCCGCCCTGCGCGCCCTCGAGGCCGACCCCGCCTTCGCGGCCGAGTGGGAGGGCGATGCCGCCCTCGCCCTTGCCGAGCACGTCCCCGGCGCCGATGACGAGGCCGCGGCCGAGCGTGGCGGCTATGCGCCGGCCCGGGTCGGCGGCGTCAACCGCCTGCTCATGAAGCTCGACTTTGGCACCTGGTTCGGCAGACCGGACGGCGAGGAGGATGGTGGGTTGTGACGTGCAGTGTGCAGCGTGGATAAAGACAACACCGAAGTGCAGCAGCAAAGAAACCCTGTCTGCGTAGATGGATTCCTGGATTTATGTCATGTGGCGTCACGGATGGGTCGATTCTCGGGTCTGGAGTGCATGAGGCTGGTCCGACCGGGACTTGAGCCCGGAATGACATATACCATTGAGTTGTCAAACTGCTGCAAAGAAGCAATATTCTGTGTCAATTCGCAGTCGTATCAGGTCATCATGGCGTCTCATCAGTCGTCCAACCCAATCATCCATGCAAATCCATCACGGATTCCCTTGATCCGTCGATACATGGATCCATCCCGTTTCATAGCCGGGGAAAAAAGCACAGAGAAAACGAGGAAACCAAAAAAAGATACCAAAGCCGACCAAGACCCTGCCGGGTCGTTCCCAATCGTAAGACACCAAACACCTCGCCTGCCGTTTTGCCCAAAGTGCTCCAAAACCCGCTAATACCATTCAATGAATGCCGCCGATATCCCAGAAGAGTGGCATACAGTAATAAAAGCCAAACAATAAACAATAGTTGTTAAAACATGTGACATGTACGAAGAAAACGTGTAACAATGTCAAACTGGTAGTATCATGACCCAAGGCAGAAGTGAGTCGGAGTCTGTACTGTTCCGAAATAAATGAGGAGTGGCAGTCCCTGTGTGTAGCCTGCAACATATTCCTCAAGGGGGGGAGGGGAAGAGAGTTCCCCGTTGAGACAGAAAAGAAATGGTGAGTCGTGAGTTAATTCTCGACTGATGCTCCACATCCCATGCGCGGAGAGAAACTTTTGTTTGCCGATGTTTCGGTTGGCCAAAAGAGTTACGCAGCTAGTAGGCGGCCACGGGCCGACGACCGAATCGCAGCGGGCCGCTGCCCCTTGAATGTTCCTCAGAGTGTCGTCGATGGAAAACTTTCTGGACAAGGCTGCGTGGGGTCGAGTCATTGAAGTCGCCAGCGCGGCTGCGAATGGCACGATGAGATGGCTTCTTCGCCTGCCATCGCTCCTTGATGCTGTCGTCAACGAGGGTGATGAGTCCAGTAGAGACTATGACACTATGAAATGGTTAGTATCAGGAGAAATGAAGTCTTGTATCGTTGGGATGGTGAAACTTACTCTGCTACGTCGGTGACGGCGTCAATGATGCTGCTGTCGCTGATCCACATGTAACAGGGAGTGACCCAGGCACCGGCCATCTCATCGTCAAGAACTTGGTTGGGGCTGCGCATCTCGGGAACTATGTGGGCGATGGGAGCTCCGTGGCCGTCGCGAACAAGATGGTAGGACACGACGTTTAGGTTCTTGTCGATGACACGCTTCCAAGCGTACTTGTGCCCCCACCACTCAAACTCATATCGTTTGTTTGTTCGGCTTCCCCGCCGGGCGACATCGACGCGCGCATAGTTGCTGAACTCGATCTTGATGCGGTTGGTGGGCACCAAACGCGGCTTGGCCTTCGGGGTCTGTGACTGGTTCTGCTCCGAAGACAAAGATTGATGAGAGTCGGACCATACCGAGGCTCCATCAGAACCGGTCGAGCTGGTGCTGCCCGCAGGGTTCTTGAAGAACGAATTCGTGACAGTGGCAGGGCGGTGGAATGGAGTAGTCACTGTCTTGATAGCGGAGCTCATAGAGCGACGCAGAGCCGGGCGAGCTGCTGCGACTGGCCCGGCCGGAGCTGGAGTGTAAGCGCGCTTCGAATTGCACACCTCGCGGCCGGAATCGCGACAGTAGCGGCGTAAAGAGAATTCCCGACGAGCCAGGTCATGCATGCGCAGGTGGAAGAGCTGGATAGCGAGAGGCCGACGTCCTGGGCCGACGGGCACGAGGGTGTCGACACGGAGGTTCATGTTGCCATCAGGGGTAAGGTCGTCGTGGCGAACGGCAAGTCGGTCCAGAGAAGGGAAAAGGCGTGCGAAGTCCTGAGCAGTAGAGGGCCGAGCGGGAGGGTCGTTGGAAGCCCCTCGGTAAGGGGGGAGGATCGGAGGGATATGAAGAGAGGCGGGGTCAGAAAGGATATAATCCTTTTCTGGTTCCTCTTCAGATTCGTTGCCGTCGTCCTCGTCGTCTTCCCCACTCTCCGAGGAATCCTCTTCATCTTCATCGCCTTCGCATCCACCAACAGGCAGATCGCGGCGGAGGGGTTCCATGTCGGAAAGAACAGAATCGTAGGTAGCAATTGAAGAGGAGGATGCGTGACACATCGTTACGGCCGCTGCAGGAGGATTTTGTGCTGCTGTTGCTGCTGCTGAGAGTTTCTGGCCTTGGATAATGGTGAGGCCCTTGTTGTGAGAGGTAGATGTTGAATGGAAGGATGTGGGAGCGGTAGAGTGGGAAATGTCGGAAAAGTAGGAGTCGCGAAGAGAGTCGGACTCGGACGGGGCGGGAGAGGTTGTGACGACAACCTGTCGGTTCCGTCGCGGTGATGAGCCAGACATTGTTGTCGGGTTCTGCACTGTTTGACTGTGTCGAGGTTGATGCTGGTGTTGGTGTTGGTGTTGTTGTTGTTGCGGTTCGCGCCTTAAGGGCGGGTGGTAGACGTAGCTCAAGCCCGTATATGTAAGGTTCGGAAGAATTTGATGAAGGGTGAATGCTTCAGGTGAATAAGGCTGGGAATAATCGGGGGTCGCGGGGAGGACGTAGCGCGTTGCCGTCAAGGTGTTTGGTGATATGTTGTGTAACAAGGTTAGGTTAGGTCAGAGTAGATCAGATCAAAGTCGTATCCACGAGGTAGCTAGGATTGCAAAAGGGGGAGGCAGTCGTTGATATATATCGGATGGACGCCTTTCAGTCGGAGCCTTGGATTGCGCAGTGGGATGATGGCGGGCAGCGGGGAGGACCTCGAGAGCTTATACGGGGCGCGACCTTAATACGCAACCAGTGGAGCCCAAACGGCGCGGTGCTGGGCGAGCTTGGGACTCGGGAGGCCAGCCAGGTTTGCCGGGGGTCTTAGGCGCAGTTCAATGTGTACCTAGTGTAGGAAGTACGAAGCATGAAGTACCCAAGTCCAAGGCTGGTGACTTCAGCGGGACAGAACCGCCTGTCAAACTGGCACCACGGCGGGGAGAATTGGAAGAAGCGCCTCGCCCCGAGGACGGCAAACGACCACGACAAAGGGTCTAGTCCGATTCTGGAGAGCCACACCCCCCGGACGACCCACGGGTCAGGGGCTGGGCTCCAGCCTCCAGGGAGCCTTGTTGGTGGGAGGCGATGGGCACGAACATGGGTGAGGATGAGGAAGGGTGGAAGTCCTCCCCGGAAGCCTGCACTAAGCTCGGGGTGGGCAGACACTCATCAGACTCGGACAGCCACCGCGGCTCGAGAAGTGGTACTCGAGGGACGAGACGCCTTGCACGGGGGGGTTTTGCTTCGGCGGCAGCACCAGTGGCCCACAAGTCCCACAAGTCCCACAAGTCTCACAAGCTCCAGGCTGAGCATCTCGAGCTTCGTGGGGAGTCTTTGAGACTTCAACCCGTGGCACCGCGGCATCGTGGGGGTTTATTGAAAACGACATCGACAAGTGCTCCGGATGAGATCCTGAGCCGGGGCTTGCGAGTCCACTGGCAAACAAGCCGTCCAGTGAAGAAGAGAGCAATTGCGCGTGTGAGTATCTGAGTGACTGACCGAGAGCGCGACGGTGGACCGTACTTCGTACAGTACATAGTACAGCGACAGCCCATGGCTAGCTGTTTGAAGCTCCGAGTCACACCACGCGTGGCATGTTACATGTCCCGTCGGTTTGGACACCTGGGGCCATCGAGGGGCCATCGAGGGGCCATCGAGGGGCCATCGATGACCATCTTTGCTCTGTTTGGAACAGAAACGACGTCGCTCAGCGCGCACTAATCGCCGAGAATCTGGTTATTCCTTGGAGGATCCGCGAAATAGAGTGCGTCAAAAGAAAATTCGTCTCTCAGGCTCGGTGGGCAATTGGGTCGACTGGGGCGAATGTCGAGGATTTCCAGGAACTCGACTTGCCATCCACACTCAATGGTGATCCGGCCCACGGACACTTTTGCTTGACCTTCCCCCTTCATTGGTAACGTGGGTGTAGAAGTACTTAGCAACGTCATTTGTCGTGCTGCAATGTCAAGTACTGTACTTCGTTCAGTTCCAGATACAGATGTTGCGTCAAGATGCACGCAGCTGTACCGATATTCCATTTTTTTTCGGATGCCCAAGAGCTGCCGAATTTGTCCAAGTCTCCAAGATCCGTCATCGTCACGGTACGGAACAGCGCACGACAGACATCCACTCCCCCACGCGTGGACACCTCCCCGCGGAATGGGTTGTTGGCTGTTGGTGGTTGCTGGCTGTTTCCAGAAAGTACTTGTCGACCTTACTGACACCAGGCCAAGATCTGGTGCCGCTGGCGAAAGAAGAAGGCTTTGATCAGTGACTTGGCGACCGCTCATTGACGAGCTACTGGGCGTGGAGTCGTGGGACGGTTCACTGTGACCGGCCAAACAGGCAGTGAGATCCTGGACTCCGGGACCCATCTGGCATCGTGGGCATCGTGGGCATCGTGGGTATCGTGACCTCGCGAGCTCCCGAATGAGGGAAAGGCCCCGACGGTTGGCAATCGGGGAGCGATCCCAGGCTTTCCGGCTGGGTCTTTGGGTCTTCAGGGTCTGCTGTGTCCACTGTCCCTGTCGTTTCTAGCTGTCGGGATCCGAGTCGCTACCGAAGTGGCGAGAGGCCCTGTTTGTCCCAAGTTCCAACATGGCATCCGAGCTTCAAGATCAGACAGATGGCTGCATTGCTGAGATGATTATGATTCCATTATTCCAGAGTGATTTGGATGACTCTTCCCTTTTTCCCCGGCCGGCACCATCCCCTCATTTCCACCTTACCCCCTTCCCTGTATTTCGAAGTATGGAGGTCAGCGCTGACATACCTCACTGGCACGGGGCTGTCTTCAAGTTTGCCTCAGGCTGCCCGTGGAGGCTCCGCGTGCAAGTACTCATGTACTAGTACATGCATGCATGGTAGTCACTGAGGTCAATCCGGCAGGTGCGCTTTGAAGAAACTGTCGGGTCCAATGCCATTCACTTGCTTCAGGCCAGGCTCCTTCCGTTACCGTCGCACCGCGAGTGCCCGCCGTCGTCCGCGCCAGCCTGCCCGATCCCACCCGGCAATTTACATCTCCCACACACTCACGACTTTGAGGGTGGGTGTCTTCATCACTCCATCAGAAACTTCCTGCCACTAACGAGCCCTACACACACTTATTCTTGATGCCTACAGTGTGTTTTCTCCTCAATTCTCCACGGTGGCCCGTTGGTTGGATGGATGGGGTTCGGGCATGGCCAGAGAATTGCCGTTCCCTCTCTCACATCTCGAAAAACACACATTCGCTACCAACTAACCAACCAACTCAACAGTAAATCTTCTTGCTGACCGGGTCTAGATCCAGCTCTTCTTTCGTTGCCTCTGCTTCTGCCTTTTTGCCTGCAGTGCCACGGCACGCCCGGACCTGCTCTCCGCAGACGCACGACCGATTGCATCCAGCACCATCTCGCTGCGTTTGCGCAGAGCCTTCAGTGCTACCGCCTAGAGGGACTCGCTTTCGTTTCTGGATGTGGCTTATCCTGTGTTGGTTGACCTACGAATCCTCAGCCACGACGATCGTCTTGTCTGCCCCGTCTAAACCGCCAAAGCTACGGCTATGCCTTGTTGGCAAGGCTTCCATGACGACTCCTGCCACTTCGCCTCATTTGCCGGCGACAGATCGCAGCTGTGCCTGGCGCATTGTCAATGTCTTCAACCTCCCGCCCTCGCGTGCTTCTATTTAGGGAACTGTTAAACCCTATGACTGGGATGGCCCGCGCCAGGCTCCTATGCCACGGTACCCGCCTCAAGAATGACAGTTTCAACACCTATTCATCAGGCACTGATTGACTCACCCAAAGAGGTTCGAGGACGATCGTGTCGGAGCAGGGAATCTGGCCAATTGATCCCTCAACGAAACTCGACTGCAGTGAACTGTCGTTCAGGGATCTAGAACCACTAATACCACTCCTAACGAGGCCCGACACGCGGCATCCATCAAGCTCTCAACACAGCTCTCGGTCAATCTCACACCCTCACCAATTCACTCAAGCCACTCGCTCACTCATTCGCACGTTTTTTTCTCTCTTCTCTCTTCGTCGCCGATCATTTTCTCCCCCGGAAATCGGCCTCTCCAGCCTGGCCTGTCGCATCGGTGGCGTTGATAGAGCTGCACTGCATCTCGCTCAAACCCGTTCACATGCATTATGCACCACCTAGGCAAGAGGATGTCTTGGATGCCGCCCACGCATCCTCGAGCCTGACAGGGTTACCAGAGGCTTTCTCTTGCACATGGCTTGTGCAACTATCGTCTTCCAGCCGCATACCGCCCAAACAGACGCACGACTGCTACACCACGTCGTCGTTCAACCCTGCATCTCAACACAACTTTTCACACCCACCACGACGAGCTGACCATGCACACCATGTACATCTAGCCGAAAACAGGCGTCAAAGCATCCCATCACGTTGCAGCCCGTAATATGTGTGGCCTCTTGTTCGCCTTCCCCAGTCTTTTCGGCCCTCGTCCAGACTCCGGCTTCCCCGCGCAGCCAATCGTTATCCTCTAGATTCTCCCGCTGCCACTGTTGCGTCCTTTTTCTTCCAGAACATGCCCCTTGCTCCTTGGTCCGGGGAGAAGGAGGAGCTCCAAAGCATCGCGGGGTTGTCAAGTCTTAGCATCCTAGGCGGGTTTGTCGTCTTGGCAAGAGCTCGCCTTGGCAATCTGTGTGGATGTGTGGTTACCATAATGGCAGAGAATATGCATTTGAGGGCTATGCCAACGGATGAGCAATTATGCCGGTTTTGCGGCTCGGTGCCTGACTATCACATAGGGTCCCGACTGACGCCGCTCTGCGTTGTTTCGCTTTTCATTTCCCCACGTGCCTCCAGATGCTAGGTACACGTCCTCATGTCAGCCATCACCATCACTCACGGCCCAGCCTTGACACATCTCGATCTGGAGGCCCTAAACTGTCTCACTTTGGTATGACCTCTCGCACCTCGTGGTCTGGACGATCTCTCTTCGAGCGTCCTTGTGCATCCCTGGCTGCGCCTACCCGAGACCAGCGCTGGTTCTTGACGCAATGCGGTGCGGCAGCTGCTGTGCTAGGACAACCTGCCTCAGAAGTCTGAGCTATCATTGTCTCGAAGTACAGTAACTGTGCTAGTCTCATGACCATGTCTGCTGTCCCCCTTGTTGATCTGTACGCCTTAGCTATTCGTCACGACGTTGGTGGCTCAGCGCCTGGCCTCGCAGCTTTGACTTTGACAACACAGCTGGTCCCCCTTATTTTCTAGCCGCATCATCAACTCCAAGACACTCAGCTCCAAGGGATGCCCAGCGCCTCACTTTATCCCGACTTGGCCTGCAAGCCCTGTTCCATCTTTCGACCCAACAGCGCAAGCGCGTTCTGGGTCCTGGCCAACCGCGGTCCGCGCAAACGATGGCCAGCCACGAAGTGCATCGGGACGAGGACGAGCACCAATGTGGTGACGAGGTGAACGTCCCTCGAGGTACTTCTTGGAGCAATGAATGGATCAATAGGAACCGACCCGGATGAGCGCCGATGGTCGGTCTCCTCATTGCCTTTCCACTTCACCCCACGCTCTTGGTGCCTAACTGAGTATACCGCCGGCCCGCGCCCCCGTCCGTCCTCATACCCGCTATCAAAGCCCGTACGAAGGATGACACGGGTATCAAGAGTGGCGCTTTGTGCCGTGAGGCTTATTGATGCCTCAGTGATATTGCTGTTCGTACTTCGTATAGAGAAACAGGTAGTTAAGGGCCTTGACCTGTACTTTACCTTTGGGCTCATGAGTCCCCGGTTTGGGCCAGTCGAGGACGCACGACAAGCAAGTACAGTGATGCCAAATGTCGATCAGGAGTGTTATCTGCTGCCAGAGATGTTTACTTGTCGCCGCGGATCCGCGAATTCAGGTTCAGGTTCGAGCAATCAACACCTGGCTGGCGTTTTTGGTGTTTTCCCCACGGAAGCGAGTCAACGGCCACGAAATATCCCCGGCTGCTGAAGCGTTCCAGTTGGGTGACCTGACTTCACATGTCCTGTCGTCCCACCTCCTCCGCCAGTGTCACGAGACTCGCTTCGTCTAATGAGATGGCTGCTGTACCGACTGCTTTGCTGACCAAACCGCTCCAGGGCTTCCTGGCCTCTCGTCCACCACCTTTTCGTCGTGTCTCCCCACCGCGAGTCTGTCCCCGTCATACCACACACCCACCATCCTCTGCCATATTGTTCTGCAATCCTACCATAGTACCATCATCGGTATTATTGCTTTCCCCTCATCTTTATTGCTGAATGACTTCAACAACTCCCACCGGAACTCATCACCGAAACCGGCCTCATGCTCCGCGACGTCACTGGATGGTTGCTTTTTTCTTCACCGTTGGAGATCGACAAATCCAATTGATTGGCAAGTTGTCATCGTCGGCAAGGGAATGGGGATTGAGTCTCGTGACGATCACGCAGCTCTGGGCATCGATTTCATGACATAGCTATGCCTATGAGACAGCAGGGAATCCGAAACAGCAGTGAATATCAAGGTATGGAGACTAGTCATCACAAGAACGGTAGGTAGATAACGCGCAGGCGCCATTCCGTGAGTAGACATTTTGACTATCAGATTCTTGGGGTGCTTGCGTGAAGCATAGACAAGTCTATGGGACGTAGAAAACAACGCGGGTAACGAGAAGAAAAAGACATATCGATCAATAACGTAACCTACTGAATCGAACTGCTTGCAACTAAATTCTCTGCCCCATTTCACCTGCCCCATCATCCTCTTCCCTCTTCCCAGCTCTTCTCCAGCTCCCTATGCCACCGCATCAGGTTCTGGGGTGAGATCCACGGCATCATGCCCACCATACTGGTCGTAGTATTCATCCCCCAGCACTACTAGGGCTGGCTGTTCCAGCCAACCCAGCTTCGCGGCATGACGCGCCAGATCTTGACCTCGCCGCTACGTAGGTCGTCGAGCTTGAAGCTCTCGACCTTGACCTTCTTGCTCTCGCGGCCCTGCTCCCACGCGCGCACCTTCTTCTTGGTGCCGTCCCATTCAGCTACGACAGCTACGTGGTCCGGCTTCCCGACCTCGACCGAGTACTTGGCGTGCATGGGGCCGTGCTTGCCCTGGAAGCGGGCGTTGCGGATGGTGAGGATGTCGCCGGGCCGGATCATGTCGTTCTGTTGCGTCGAGGCGTTGGCCATGTTGAAGTAGACTAGAGCGCCGTAGGCTCGAGTGCCGATGGGCGGGAGCGCATCCCTGAAGGGTCGCAGGAGTTCGAAGACGAGGCCCTGCGGTGTGCCATCGCCCACAATGGTGTCCTTCTTGGCCGTTACGGTTTCTGAGATGGGACGGCCAAACCGCTCGTAGAACTCCTCCATCTGGTCCTGACGTAGGGGTCGTGGCGGCGGCTCGTGACGCTGCTCAAGCTCCACGTCAGACGGATCGTAGGGGTTGTAACGAATCGTGAGGAATGTTTGCGAGTAGTCCTGATACAGGACGAATATCTCGCGCGTCACAATGGTCTTCTGTCCCCCGTTGGTGGATGTGGCCTCCTCGGACTCGAAGAAGATATCCTTGCGGCCTTGAAGGACGGGGGGAACCTGGTTCGCCTGCTTCCACCAGCCGGTCTGCACGGGCAATTCAATGTCGTTGGCGATGAAGCCTGACTCCATAGAAGGCCGGTGCATATCCACCGATCTTCGACCCGCTCTTGACACGTCAAGTGACTGCCGACCACGTCCAGCAGGTGTTGTTGGCGGCGGAGCCCTGCGGTCCATAGGGGAAGCTAGCGATGGAGACCCAGGGAACATTTTATCCTCCTCGATCTTAGGAGTTCTGTGCGAGAAGACTCCGGGTGTAGTGGCGGAGTAGTTGAAAGGATCATAGTCGTCATCGGGTTGAGGAGAGGCTACGTTGGTAGAAGGGGGAGGGGGAGGGGGAGCCACGCGAGGCACATCAACGGACCTTCGCGTGTCTGAGGGAGGAGGCTTCGCGGGAACTGGTGGTGGACCAAGTCTAGGAGCTGAAGCTGTGGGGATCGGGGGCGGTAGAGTAGGAGGCGCATCGGCAATGGGGGACTGCAACGAATTGTCCTCGAGACTCGAGTCTCGGGCATGTGCTTTCAAAGCGTCCTTGTGAGGCGCTGACGAGGCGATGTCGGTGTCGTAGTCACCCTCGTACTCGGTGACCTCCGCATCTTCCTCCTCACCAGCCTGTGCTGGCTTTGAGGGAGTCGGCGGCGTTTGAGTGTCAATCGTAGATTGTCGGCGGAGTGCTCCTGGCGGGGGAGGCGGGGGAGGCCGGCTTTGCGTAGGGGGAAGAATTGGCAAAGATCCAGGAACTGGGGGTGGTAGGCGACTGTTGCGCTTGTTGGCGGTGGGGGACGTCGGGGTGAACTCGCTCGGATCTGGTGACATGGGAGGAGACCGTACGGGCAGACCAGGGGGTTCCACAGGCGGTGGTGGCATAGGAGGAGACCCAGCAGCTACAGGCGGCTGCTCAAGTGTGCCGTCATCGTTGCGATCTCGGCCGGAGAGCTCGTCATCGGACTCGGATCCCTCCGTCTGGGACTTCATATCTGCAGGAGGCGGCGGCGGTGGTGGCCGGGCTGGTACTCGAGTTAGTTTCGAACATGAGGGCTCAAGAGGTTTTTGAACTTACCCTCAGCAGGTATAGGAGGCGGCGCTGGTCGTCCACCAGGAACTGGTGGAGGAGGCGCAGTATCTCGATGAGGAACTGGACTACCTGTTAGAAAGGCCAGGCGTTATCGAACTGAGTTGATACGTACTTGCTGTGGCGTTCGTGGGTGCCGGTGTGGTCGCCTCTTCTTCACTCTCTTCGTTCTGCTCCTCCTGAGTCGCCCGAGCTGGGAGAGATGGGATGGGAGGTGGCGGCAGTCGAGTCGCTGACTCGGCCTCCTCGTCTGGCCGAGCGACCTCCTGGGACTTTCTGGAGCCTCCCATGCCGGGAAGAGCCATCATAGTCGGGATAGGAGGGGCACGAGAAGCTGGAGTCGTCTCCTCAGCCCCTTCGTCGATTGGGACCTGCTCGGGCTTCTTTTTCTTGGGTGGTGGAGCAGGGGGCTTTGGGCCACCGAACATGCCATGGAAGCCCATGCCGCCGCTCATCTTAGCCATCCTCAACCTGAGCTCCTCCTTGCGCTTGACCTCGGGGTCAATATCCTCTTCCTCCTTCTCCTCCTCCTCCTCCTCCTCTCTCTCTTCTTCGTCACTGTCATCCTTCTGCGCGGGTGGAGGAGCCGCAGCAGGTTGTACGGGCAGGGTTGGCACTCGGGAGGCACGTCGAGAGACGACATCGCTATCGTCACGTTCCGTCAACTCATCGTTACCCTCAGTAGTATCACCAGCTCCGGACATATCGGCCTCGTTGCCGTCGTGGATGATGGACTCCACCGCAGGCCCCTTGGAGGACTTGCGACGGGGCGGGGGAGGCATGCGGGGGGCTGCGGGCTCATCGATGGAGGTTCTTGATCCTGTCTCTTCGGTATCCCGGCGCTCCAGGACAGCAGGGGGTGGGGGAGAGGTTTCCTCAACCTCGCCCAAAGCGTCGGCATGGCCAATACTCTCTCGCTTCTTCTGGGGTCGTTTAGGCTTCTCTTTCTTCGAAGCTGCGTCGGCATGTCGTTGTGCTTGTTCCTGTTGCTGCTTCTGCAACAAAGCAATGCGCTCCTTGAGACTCGTAGGCTTCGGCTGGTCCTCGCCACCCCCTTGAGGATCGGTTGGCGCCAGGCCAGCCCTTTCTGCCTGTCCCTGGTTCTCGGCTTCTCTCTCCTTAATTTCGGGGTCTTCGTCTCGTCGGTAGACCTTGGCTATCGGAGCCCTTTGAGGAGGAGGGATGAAGGCGTGTCGACTGGGGGGAGGGGCAACGAATGGCTTCTTCACGAAGCCGCCGGTAGGGCCGCTCAGACCACTTGGCTTGAAGGGAGCAACTGGAGGTGCTGCGGGTTTATTAAAAGCGGCAATGCGATCCTTGAATGAGTTGCTCTTGGGCTTTTCCGAGACGGGAGGAGGCCCTGGCTTGGGCTTGGGAGCCGGGCTAGATGCAACAGGAGCCGCAACGGGAGGCGCGGGAGCTGGAGCTGGCGCGGGAGCTGGGACAACAGGAGGGGTTTCGATGGCCCTTGGGGCGGCAGGAGGGGGCGCCGGAGCAGCAAAGGACTCGACGGGCTTGGATGGTACGGGTTCCGGAGGTGCCGGAAGTGCCGGCTCGGGAGTAGCAGGTGTCCGGACAGGTTCGTCGGCCTCTTCGATTTCGGGCTCGGGCTCGGGGACGCGAGGGGTCTCTTGTTGCACAGGTGGCGGTGGGGGAGGAGCGGCGACCTCATCTACAGACTCCTTCTTGGGACGGAAGCGATTTGGCCTCGGGGGCGCAGTGGGCTCGAATTTCTCGACGAAGTTTCGGGGGAAGATGCCCTCGTGCTTGACGCCGTCGTCATTGAGGTATTCCCCGCTATACCAGTCGTCGTCCTCCTGCTCGGTGACGAGGATGATTTGGCCGGAGCCAAAGTTGAGGTCGTCCTCGTGGGGCGACGAGTAATCGTAGAGGGCCTTGACCCGGAATGGCGCCGCCATGGTTGGATGAGGGCGGAGGCAGAGGGCGTGGCCGCGGGCGTGGACGTGGGAAGCTGTCTTGCAGGGACAAGTTTGCCCGAGGCCGAATCGAACAAAGCTGCTCGGGGGGTCTGGAGCGTCGGGAGCGACTTTGGGTGGAGGACGTCGACAGCTCGCTCGCTTGCTTGCTTGCTTGCTTGGATGGGATGTGGGGCACGACAGGGGCGTCGTCAGCCCGTCGGATGAGGCGACGCGGGAGGCGGGAGGCGGGAGGCGGCGGGGAGAGAGAAGGAGGGGGAGCGAGAAACTGGAGAAGGGGCTCTATGGGAGTACGGCGGGTCGTGGTCTGGACGAGATGCAGTAATGTCGCGGGCGCGCCTCCGGCATAAAAAAAAAAGAAGACAAAAAAAGAGAAATGCAAAAGAGGACAGAGGCGTCCGAAGAGGCGAAGGAGGCTGTGGGTGGTGGTTTAGCGGATCGTCCAGCAGCTGGTTTGGGGGGCGTGCGTGTGTCGACGTCAGCGCCCTTCCCGATGCCTTGCCTCAGGTATTCAATCCGTGGGGAGTTCCAGTTGGGAGGCACGAATGGAGTAGCTACTGACGTACGAATAGGCTTCCTTCCAGGCACTCCATCCACTGCGCTGTGACTGTCTCAGGTACTCCCCCGGGCAATCACCTGACCTGGCTAGTTTATTCCATTCCATTTCCGTCCCCTTGAAGCTTCGAGTTGTAGTGGGTGACATGATGGTACCCTGTGGCGGTGCTTGGCCGGCCAGAAGTGAAGAAACACCAGTCATCGCCATAAACCATAAATAGCTGTAACCCTCATGTTTCGAGTTGAAGTAAGTATCTCTTTGCATGTGGGAATCATGCGCGCATTGAGATCCCCCCTGGTATCCCAACCACTGAAGCCTGTCAATTCAAGGGTGTAACTTAGCTATTAGCACCTGCGGATACTGGATAGTAGTTGGTCTGCATGGATCTCATGTTTCAAGCTGGCATAGGTAACCAACTAGGTAGGTACCTAATTAACTCTGGCAAGAGTCACTTCCTACCTTGCTTCTCATTGTATGCTTTTTATTGTATTTTTACAACCTGTGAAACTTCATGGTTTACTCGCCGGAAAGTTCTTTTATTGGCGGAAGCCGCTCTCATCAACCCCAAAGTCCCATCGCAATGCATGTTAATCCCTTACCACATGTACTGGGTCCTCCTGTGCAGCTCCCCTGCCGCTTTGTTCCAAACACAAACTGTTTGTTTTAAGCTTAGGAAGTAGAAACATGTGTATGTGTTTGTGCTTGTGTATTTGTTGCTATTTGTGTCATTGACAGCCAGGAACTCACAAGAGTCACAGGTGTGGCAAAGCTTTAACCTCCTAAGTGTCATTTGCTGTCTGCACAACCACTACGCAGACAAACCTGAATAATACCTGTCTATAAAATGCCATTTCTTCTCCCCACCCTCAACTTTACAATTTCCTACGCACTACAGTTCAGTGACCTCTCGCAGCGCCACGATCTTCCATACAGCAAATGGCCTTTATACAAGTCTTCCACAATATTCGACGACGCACACTCCCTTTGTCTTAAACCAGCAGCTTATGCATCGAAAGTTGTACTTGAGACCTTATACTAGAATGACATTTCCAATGGGGGGAGATAAACTGCTGGATCCCAGGTTCCCGACTCCTCCAGCTAAATGGCAGCTTCGCCCAACCTATAACAATGCTTGGGCCTCTCGAACTCGAAAAAGGCTCACTCGAATGGATGGTATTCGGGGGGAAATAGCCACATCATATATGCCCTGACACGATATGGGAAGCACAGATTCGCATCTTCAGTGCGTGCGACGCTATCTCATCGCATTGATTCCTCTCTCTCCCAGCCCCAACACGTTTTGAACTCAGCTCACCGACGGCTGGTTTGATGAAGACTCTCGTATGGGACTGATCCATACCATACAGCACTACCGTCGCTTGAGGCTAGAAGCGGCCCAGACACAGAACAGCAAGTTTGGAGAGGAATTCATCTTGTCGGACGATTCTACTGCACCCTATAACCGGACCAGCAACTGCTACCATCACTACAGTTAATAGCCCTTACGCTGTTTTGCTGTAAAGAATAGCGAGGCATGAATCCATCTCCGAGGATCGTCCCCTTCCTCCGCAATGAACTATCCATGACAATGCTTCCACTAAGCCCCGGCGGCGGCGCCTCTGCCCTTATTTGGGCAACCCAGTATCTCACAAATTCTCATGATGCTGCTCCTGGCACCAGTTGTAGATTCGACCCTGGGGCGCAAGCCGTTCAGGTTGCCCAGTTCTGTGGCAACCAAACAAAGCGGACTCTGGTTCCTTCCGAAGAACCAATTTGACTTAGCACCCAGTGAATACTTTGACGAACGACTCTCTGTGCTGGACTCAATTCCGGGTAACAGAGATAGCCGCCTTGATCCCGAATAATACATTATAGGTCATGGTACTATCTATTGTTATTGCTTAGGAGCAAGGTCGTTGTAGTTAATGGCGTGTATTTAAGGACATAAGACAGAGAGTAATATATATTTGGTTTAAAATCCTAATCTACTGTTCACTCCCTGAGTTGTCAATGTCTAAGATACTTTAGAAGTGGGCGCCATGACTTCTGTATTTACTCTACCTTAGATGCTGTTTGGTATGGCTAGGTGATATGGTGAGTATCTGTGCTATCCAAGCTTTACCTTCTGTTAAAATAGGGCAGTTGAAGATAAGTTGAGCGTGATCAGATGATGAAGACATGGTGGATGCAACTTTCCATGTGGTCGATTCCCAGTGGTTGATGCTGAGGTCATGCGCCAACCCAGGACCTTTACCTGACCCTAAAATGTGCTGTGTATGACTGGAAGAAATGTTTGTCCTGTTCACTCGCTACTGGGGGAAACAAAGAAAGAATGGAACAAAAGGATCTGATTCCCTACTGGAACGATGTCTCATAAGATGCCCAGGCAACCAAGGTACAAACACAGACAACTTCACAGGTTACTTCCAGTCTGTGGCTGTGCTTCGTACCTAGATTGTAGCCTGTCGCCAGGGAAGACCTGCGCTAAAGATGGCGCAACAAGCGTCCCCTTGTCAAACACGCCTGGGCATAAGCCATGAAAGCTCGGCAGGGGCCTGCTTCACATGCCCCGGCCTATAATTAGTGATTGGGCCCTTATCAATTGGCAAAGTTGACTCATATCAGGAAGAAACTTGTCATGCTACCTGGGGTTGAACTCCTCGGGAGATACGGATGTTCTGATCAGCATGCGTCTCGGGGCCCCGGACTGCTGGATGCGCCGTGCGGCAAACTTCGCTATGAATCATGGAGCTCACTGCGCTGACACTTAATAAACACCTTGTTTTGTGTTTGGGGTGCCAGCTGGTGGGTGCGCCACGGCTTGGCCTGAAGGTCCCCTCAATGTGGCGTGTGTGGCTAGGTGGCCCTGCACGTTCACCCGCCATCATCGTCGCAATTCTTACCAACCACGGCGGCGGGGTCCTCCGTGCTTGATCTTGTAACCATTCTCACAACCACCAGACCAGCCGGCCGTGACCCTTGAGCCCACCATGGCAACCAGCACGAAGCAGCCCGTCAAGGGTATTCTCAAGAAGCCCGCAGCCAACAAGAGAGATCCTGCTGCTGACAGGGAGCTCGCCCTCCAGCACGCCAACATCCTGCAGCACCGCAAAGATCTCGAATCCGAGATCCTCGACAGCCTCGTCCTCCTTTCCGAGTACCCCCTCCTCCGTGAGGCCCCCTACAGTGCAGCCAGTCCTGCGCCTTCTGACGTTGTCGACTTCAAAGCACATGTACGCCTCTTTCAGCCCTCCGACTACGACGACCTCATCATCGAGCGCAACGTCAACGAGCTGTGTGGATACACACTATGCGGGAGGCCACGGAGGAAAATGGGCCCAGGAGGCGAGTGGAAAATCACCAGCAGCGGCGACATCGTCAAGCGTCAGGACCTTGAGATGTGGTGTTCGCAAAAGTGTGCCCGGCGGGCAATGTACGTCAAGGTCCAGCTCAACGAAACCGCCGCTTGGGAACGGGCTGGCATCCCTGATATCCAGATCGAGCTGCTTGATGAAGATACCTCTGGCGAGACGGAAGCGGATCGCGTCGCCCGCAGGATGGGCGACTTGAAGTTGGAGGACCAACGACAAGCTGCCCGAGACACTGCTGCCCTTGCGCTTGAGCGTGGGCAACGTGACCCGATATTACCGAACAAGCTCAAGGTCGTACTTATGGAGAAAGACGTCGACGCTCCGGCACCTACAATTGATACGCCAGGTACTTACGACGACGACCATTTAGTCGTTGAGGGCTACAAGAGCAAGCTCAAGACGGAATCAGGAAATAATAAAGCGACGTAGTCCAAGGGTTGGTGGAGGAAAAGTGTCATAAATTCGGCGTTGGCTAGGTTGGCATTTCATAGGTACCGTCTCAAATGAGAATAGACCAAGATACCCCGGAAGAGAACTCAAGAATTGCTTCTCGTCCGGGCGTGGTCGGTTGTGCGCAGCAGGCTTGGTCTCCCCAAAGCTCTGAACTGGCCTTGCATGAGGTCACATTCACAACATGCGAGAGAGGGGAAAATGGCAATCAAGCGTCATCTCCAGATTTCTCTGAAGAATCGGCGACACCTTGGGGTTGGAAGATCTTTCTTTGAGACCTATGCACTCACTGTCCTAAGACGCCAAGCAGCAAAACCCTGTAAAATGCCGTACACCCATGTTCCCATAAACAATTTTTTAGTCCCGTCGAGGAGGGCGGTCGCCGAATCGTCGCTGGCCGCGCTCGGGCACCTGGGTCTGGGAGACCTGGATAACGTTGACGGGGATGGAGTCGAACTGTAATGGGGTTAGCATTGGGGTTCCGAGATTGCATACTTCGGGGTGTACATACGCCAAGGTGCTTGAGAAGGTCCTTGGTCTCGCCGTCGACGTCGAGTTGTCCGCTCTCGGAGTTCTGGGTGAAGTCGAGAGCAGAGACCTCGGGAACGTACTGATCCTTGCGCTCACGCTCCTCCTCCTGAAGCTTGAAGGAGATGCCGCGAACGGGACCACGCTGAATACGCTTCATCAAGTGGGTGGTGTATCCGGCAATCTGCAAATTCCCCCCGAGTCAGTTTACTGCAATCCGCCTTGTTCGTCGTGTTGGTACTGCTAACCTTGTTGCGCAGGCGCTTCGAGGCAATGATAGCGATCTCATCACAGATACGCTTGTTGGTCTCGAAGTCGAGGGTGAGCTTGGGGTAGTACCGCTCAATGATGACCTTGGCGGACTTCTTGACAGTCTTGGTGCGGACGCGACCCATTTTGGCGGTATTGAACTGGTGATCGTTGGGTGATGGGTTGTGAAGGAGTCGCTCGAGGAAATGCGCCAAAGTCCGACAAATTTGGTGTTGAGTGGTGGGGGGTGCACCAGCAATTAGGGCACACCGTTTTTGCTCCACGTGAGCGAACACGTGACCACTTTGCTGGCCGAGCCCCACATTCTTCTTGCAACCGACGTCACTGAGAGGTCAGCGAAGAGGAGGGAGTTGTATGAATTATCTAATGTGTAATTGCCTGGTTCGAACTCGACAATGCCACTTGGTGGAAATTTGAATCAATCAAGGGAATCATGAGTTATTTCTTGACTTCAATTCTACTTGTACAGTTTGGTACATGGTTCTTCTAGTACATGGAAGATAGTGAGTGCTCTCGATATACAACGCTCAAGTCTCACCATGTCAACTTGGACGTCTCAATCTTCACGACCATAGCCTCCAGAGCTACGCACGACATCTTTTCCCTAAGCCCTGGGGCCCTTTGTGGAATCTCCAAGAATTGCATCAGTAACTCGGTCCGCTCGCCAAGTATCGACTTCAGAACTCTGCTGCTGCTGCTGCTGCTGCTGCTTCTGCTTCTGTTGTTGCTTCTGTTGCTGTTTCGAGGTAGACCCCTGCTCCTCGGAGTAGACATGCTCTCGGCCCTGGTACTCTTTGGCGATGAGCTGGGCCTCAGTTCCGGCCTCCCGGAGTTGCACCACGACCTTGCCGCTGGGGTCGATGCTCGCAGACTGGGGCTCGACATAGGCTTTGGCACCGCCAAAGGTGGTGGTGTCCAGGTGTTGGATGCCACTAAGCATTTTCCTGTGTTGATGGACTCGAGTGCGGACAGGTCTCGTGTTGAACTCGTTTTCACCTGAGGGGGCGTCGGCAACGAAACCTCCGACACCCAATTTGGCAGCATGAGGGCCATTCCTGGGATACACGACTCGTGCCAAGACAGGAGAGCGTCTTCCCTGGGGACCGTAGACTGGGTGGTTTTCCATGTACGCGCTGGTTCGCAGGTAGCTGATACCGGCAGATGGGTGACTGGGAGGTGGGCCAGACTTTCCGTATGGGCTCTCGGTGGCGGCATTGTCTCCCGTGGACAAGAACGTCTGAATGATGCCGACGGGTTGGCCTAGGGGTGCCAAGTCGAGGAATTTGGAAACCAGAGAGTAGAGAGTCGCGCGGTCGTTACGTAGAGACCGCACGTAGTGAGTAAACTGCTCCTCCGTAAGGTCATTGGTGGTGATCTTGGGAGGAGGAGGTGTGCCATGCTCCTTGGCAGCTGACGTCTGCTGCGCCGTCAGATCGGCGGCGAGCCTCTCCTTGAGAAGTTGTCGGAATTGAGCACGCTTAGGCCGCACTTTCTTCTCCAGGTATGCGACAAAGTCTCCCTCAGGCATCCTGGCCAGCCACGGTCCGCGAAACTTCCATCGCTTGTCGTCGGCCCTGCCAGTGCGGGTTTCGGTGAAATCCACATCCTCCTCAAAGACGGATTTGCGCCACGTATCGGATCGAGAGACCATGCCGCCTCGTTCACTGCCCTTGGGGATGGAAAGGGCGATCTTGAGCTCCTGGAACTTCTCGAGGGACAGCGTGTGGTCTGCGGCGGACCCGAAGTCGGTGACGTTCTCAATGGAGTCGACCTGCTTGACGCGGATCAAGGGAGTCGAGGTAGTCATGGTAGACTTGAGCGGAAACGGGCGCTTGAAACCCCAGTCACCCTTCTCGCGCGAGGAGAGGGGCGAGGTGATGGCCTGGTACTGAGGGTATTGTCGTGTCATGGTCGGGGACTTGTGTTCGCCAATGTGCAGGGTCGTGGACGGCGGTTCGGGAAGAGGCTTGGGAACTGAGAACAGGCGAGATGATCTTAGAAGCGCCGCTCCGGGCGACACAGTTCGGCCCCCCATCGTGACTATCGAGAGCTATTGGCGAGCTCAATTGCCTCGTTGGCGGCGTGATGATGGGCGTCTGCTTGGAGCTGGACGAGGAAAATTCGCCGCCTGAGAATGGAAGCTTCAGCGGGATCAGCCGGTGATGACCCGGCCCGCACTATTGGCTGAGTTGGGCCCAGGGCAGGCACACGATGGTCCCGCGCCTGAGCCTCTGCGCTGTGAGTTTATTAGTGAGTGCCCCCGCTGAAATCGCTTCAACTCCATATCAAACCAGCGCAAAAGAAAGGCGAGTAAGAGGCACGTTTACAATTGGTCTTTGCGGGAAATGCAAGCAGCCAGGAGGATGGCGTCGGCTTCAAACATTTACGCAGCCCCGGCTCTGACATTTGAGCTCGTGGCCCGCTGCTCTGTGAGTCTTACTGTCCATCTTTCTATCTACATCCCTGCCCTCACTTTTTCTTGCGATGCGCAGATCTGACATATCCCATTCCAAGGTAGACAACCAGAGCGCGCGCTTCAATTTTGACTTTGCCTCATGGACCGGTGCAACTGCCCATGTTTATGCCAGTGGCAACCCAGGCGTCTTTGAAAGGTCTGACGCCCGAGCAGCTTGAAGAAACAGGCTGTCGGCTGTGCCTGAACAACACTTATCACCTCGGTCTGAAGCCAGGACAAGAGGTCTTAGATGTTATCGGCGGAGCACATAAGTTGCAAGGATGGAAACATAATATCCTGACCGACAGCGGAGGGTATGTCTCTTTGCGCTCTCGCATCGGTCGAGTTAACTCACTCCTTTGATAGCTTCCAGATGGTCAGTCTCCTCAAGCTCGCAACCATCACCGAGAAAGGAGTCGAGTTCTTAAGCCCCCACGACGGCTCGCCCATGCTCCTCACCCCCGAGCATTCCATGTCATTACAGAACAGCATCGGCAGCGACATTATGATGCAGCTTGACGACGTGCTTGTCACCACCTCCCCCGACAAGGCCCGGATGCGCGAGGCCATGGAGCGCAGTGTGCGCTGGCTTGACAGGTGCATCGCAGCGCATAAGAATCCAGATCGACAGAACCTCTTCTGCATTATCCAAGGCGGATTGGATCTGGAAATGCGCCGGGAGTGCTGCAGGGAGATGCTGGCACGCGATACCCCTGGGATCGCCATCGGTGGACTCAGCGGTGGAGAGGCCAAGGAAGAGTATTGTCGAGTTGTGGAAGCATGTACCGCATTGCTCCCAGACCTGAAGCCTCGCTATGTGATGGGTATTGGATATCCTGAAGACTTGGTAGTAAGCGTTGCGCTTGGCGCCGACATGTTCGACTGCGTGTGGCCCACGCGGACAGCCCGGTTCGGCAACGCAGTGACCAAGAATGGGGTGCTCAACATCCGCAACAAGAAGTTCGCCGGCGACTTTGGCCCCCTTGAGGACGGCTGTGGCTGCATGTGCTGCAGGTCCAAGTCGGATGGCGGCATGGGCATCAGCAGGGCCTTTGTTCACCACAACGCCAGCAAGGAGACGGTGGCGGCGCACCTGCTGACCATTCACAACGTGTGGTACCAGCTCAACCTGATGCGGGAGATACGCCAAGCCGTCATCGAGGACCGGTTCCCGGCATATGTACGGCAGTTCTTCGCAGGACTGTACGACGAGAAGACAGAGTACCCGGAGTGGGCTGTCGGGGCATTGAAGGGCGTTGGCATAGACTTGGCATCTGAATAAGCGAAACAGGACCTCAATTGTCATTCATTTGACAACTGATGTAGAACGATGTGAGAACCAAATAATGTTCCCATGAAGACATCGTGTTGATGGGATATCAGATGTAAATTTCTATGTACGGTTGGGTCCTCTTCCATATGCCAAAAGATGGCGCGCGTAGGCCGCATGTTTCCAAAAACAAAACAAAAAACAAAAAAGACTTCATTAAACATCCCGAGCATTCATTAATCCAGGTGCAGTCCCCGAGAATCATCATCCAAATAAAATTACGGATATCAATTCCTCCACTCCTACCGCAATACTCCCTTCCGCAACCCCCTTACAGAGCAATGGCCAGACCAGCAATGGCAGCCAGGACAGCGCCACAGGCAACGCGGAGCGAAGCGGCACCGTTGTCGTTGTTGGCGGCAGTGGTCTCGGCAGCGGTTGTCTCCGCGCCGGAGGGCTGGACGGTGACAGTGACGGCATCGCCCATGTCGCCGAGGCCTTCTGAGGCGCTGTCGGTGGCCTGGGCGCTGACACTCTCGGTGGCGCTGGCGTCGGTGGACTCAGAGGTGATGGTGGCATCGTCGCAAACGTCGCTGAAGTTCTCGCAGAAGGTGGCGAAGGTCTTGGCAACTGCAAGGGATGGTTAGCAAAGCTGCGACAACCTCAATGCCAAGAGGAGGGATACATACCAGAGTAGGCGGTCTCGGGCTCGCCAGTCTTGGCCCAGTCGCGGCAGGTGGTGGCGAACTCGTCAAGCTGATCGGTCCAGGTGAGCTGGCCTTTGCGAGTTCGGCAGCTGGAATGGCAGGTTAGCGATGGGCATGAATGCGAAGGGCGTAACAGATCATCTTACCAGTAGCAAGAAGCCTGCTCGCGGAAGGGGAGGTCGGTGAAGTCTTCGATCTTGTTGGTGCAAGAGGTGAAGAGGCCGATCATATCCTCACAGGCCGTAGCATAGGTCTGTTCGGCGGTGCCAGTGATGGTAGAGTCGTCGCTCTCGGTCGATGTGGGCTCATCTGACGAGGTCTCCTCTGACGAGGTCTCTTCGGCGGTGCTGGACTCCTCGGTGGCGGTAGCGCCAGAGCCACCAGAGCAGTCGGCGCTCATACCGCAGATGCTGTAAAGATCGCCATACGCTAGAGAAGAGGATTACAAGGTTAGCTAGGGATCTTTTTTCCTCATATCTTTCACATAGGCATTCGCAGCCTTTCTTGTAGTTCCGCGCAAGATGATCACTCACCAGTGTAGGCACTGCTGTAAGAGGAGCCGCCTTCGTCGGAGAGGTAGCTGGAGCAGGCCGAGTACAAGGGGTAGACGGCGGTCTGGTCGACGCAGCAGGCACAGCCGAGGATCTCGTTGGGGTCCGCGGTGGCCAGGGCATCGCTGCCGCCGAGGGAAGTGACACAGCCGGCGACGTAGTCGGCGACGACGGAGCAGGTGGTGTACTCGGGGTCGCTAACATCGACGGCGGCGATGTTGAGCAGGCCGGGGCCGACGGTCAGTTGCGCGGCGACGGAGCCGGCGGCGACGACGGAGGAGAGGACGGCAGCCTTCATGGTGACGGGACTGGCTTCTTTCTTCGTTTGAACGAGGGAGATGGAGAGAGGCTTGGATCCGAGGCGGGAGAGACAAGAGAGGCAGGCAGGTGAAGAAGAAGCAGAAGTGGAGGAGAGCTCGCCTGACAATAAGAGGCGGACGGGACCAGGATAATAACTCCGACGACGGCTGGAGGCGAGGGAAAACTAGCAGGCAATAGCAAGTGTGCAAGCAGTCAGTACCTTATTAGTGTAAGAAGCAATTAGTCCAACTGGATTTCCTCCGAGGTCTGCTTCTTCTTCTTCTGCTCTGCCCAGCCCCGGGACGGCGTGCCCCATCATAGCCCATCCATTGAAGCAGGACGGACGGGGCAAGGGTTCGGCCCATCGCGCACTCACTCATTCACGCCCTCACTCAACTTTCGCCGCGCTAGAGAGCTCACGGCCGGGGTGAGCTAGCATGCGACCAAGCGTGACAAGGCAGAGCGCCCGGGGTGCTCGCCAATTATGGCCGCTGGCGTCGTGCGGCTGAGACGATGCAAGGCGAATCTCCGTCCCCCAAAGCCCACTTCTGTACAGGGCCGGTGGGTTGGCCGTCCTAGCCTAAGTGAGTGGTGCCAAGACACCTGGATAATGAGAGGGGAGCAGCTAGCCTAGGCAGCTTGCCGTTTCCCGAAATGACTTGGCTTGACCTTTCGTTGACTTCGTTGGGAGCGTTGGGAGCTGCCGAAGCGTTGAAGCGTCCTCTTTCACGGACTACCCGTCACTGAATTAACGTTACTTACTGTGTTAGTGTCCGTACTCATCACTCTGCTCGTTACGGATAATTAGCCTGGTGACTAGACTGCCAGTTGAGGGACTTGACGTGCCTGTCGGTCTCTCACTGACCCTGGAGACTCGGCCGGGCCGTCTTGAATCATCTCAGAGACATCCTCTGCGGGATGCGTGCGGGAAACGGACACATGCAGAACATGTGTCTTGCCGGGTGCCTCCTACTCACATTCATTCGCTACTGCATTGTTCCACCGCCCTCGTAGAGAGACCACCGCCCTCACCAGGTCTCAGCCCCTCGACAAGGCTCACAATGGCAACGCAGTCACTTATCTCTCTTTCCGTTGTCCTAGCCGCAAGCCATAGAACTGTTGGAGCAACCGATTCTTGAATCTTCCATCCTCTGCCTCCCGTGGAGTCACTCCATCCTCGAAACAGGTCCTGGGTCCCTCCCTGCCATTGCATCTCCAAGTCACGGCCGCCTCGAAGGATTCGAACTAGGGAATTGAGCAGCCACATGGCTCCGGGCCAGCGCCCAGAAAGCCCTGGGTTACAGCGGAATGGCGGAGTTCTCGAAGCGACTGCACTAGCACCATGCTAGCCGTTTTACTCTTCTCGGCCGGACCCTGGTGGCAACAGACCGCACCGCCAGCAACCACAGGAGAGGGAAAAACGCCTCCGGGTTTCTCAGACATCCCGTCCTGTCCCAAAGCCGACCAACTCACACCGATCTGCAGCTCCCTGAGGGTGAAACAGCGGGCGAATGACGGCCGGAGTGGATCGTAAGGTTTCCCCGACAGGGCCTTCGTGGCAGAGCGAGCCGGCACAAACGGGCTTCGGCCCAATCTGGGCTTCAGGGGATAAACGGGGAGGCCAAGGCCTAGACCCGAAGCTGACGGCCGGCATTGTGCGAGTGTGTGACGGGCCTTCGCAGCGTGTGGCCGGTGGCGTCCCCGAAACGATGCTAGGGCACCAGGGTTGTCAGCCAGCTCGCTGCTCGTCTGTGGCCCTGCTTGTGGGTGTGACGGTACCTGGCACGATGGCGTCTGCAGTCCGAGGACAACTGCGCTGTCTAGTCGGTCAGCATCGGCGCCACTTTTTCTTTCTTTCATCCGCCACAAATTCGCAGATGGCCTCTTCATTAAACTCCATGACAAGACTTTGAGTCTCGTACCTGAATCGCATCCAAGCTTCTTCTGAGTCGTGTAGTCCGTCCGCGTGAGGCGATCAATCTCTTACCATGGAGCGTCCGTTCACGCAAAGAGCCCCTCCAACTCAATCCAGCCAGGAACCAACCGAAGGATGCCGCAGTCAGAGTTCTACAAGTAACAGAAACAAACCGTGGGTCCGCCAGCCTGGTTCTGATCTCAACGTTGGCTCGGCCGAGGAGCAAGGACCAGATCAAAGCAAGGGCCAGGCCAAACCTTCCAAAAAGATTGGGAAAAGTATCGTTGCAACGAAGGCTAAAACCATGACGGCAGATCATCAAGCAACCAATGTCGCTTGCCTTCAGATGCCCTAAGACCCATCGCCCCTTGCAATCAAGATGTACGTACCGTTATCCGCGCAAAGGTAACCCAAATTACCTGGGGTAATTTGAACTCCGGGATTATTAAGGTCAAAGACAAGGTATGATTTTGGCTCCGAATGCGGCAACGGCCGAATGGCACGTAACCTACCAATCGCATCCCTGAGCTTGATAGTCTGAGGATGCCGCTCACACGGTCCAGTGCACTGTGCCAAGATACCTGTCGTATCACGTGATCTGACGTCCCGAACGCGCTTTGGTCGACGCGACCTAGGGGCAATGCAGATGGAGGGGCGTGGACGACGTCACGTATCCCAAACCATCCAAGGTCGAGTCGCCCAAAGGCAGAAACCCCAAATCGACAAGGGCAGTTCCCGGGCCGCATGTGGCTGTGACTGTTCTAAGCTCCAAGTTTCTCTGTCTCCAAGGACCCGCTGCATGTCTCATGAGTCTTCGCTCCTCTCCCATGGCGTCTCCAGCCCGCCAGCCGTTGCCCCTGCGGCGACAGACATCGAGAAACAACATCCACGACGATGACTTGACTCGCTCCCTCAAGCAGCTCTCCCTCGCCACCTCCCCCGCCCGCGTCCCGAGCTCATCCCACCTCTCCGAACCGACTACTCCGTTCCGTACCACCAGACGTCAGAGCTCCCACTCGCCCCGACTCCCGTCCCGTAGCCCTTCCAATGGACGAGACTCCCGCTCCGCGACGCCGACGCTGCTCCGCAAGGCGTCGATGAACTCGCTGCGCTCGTCCAACGGCGCGGGTTCCGGCCCGACCCCAACACGCCGGGCGAGCGTCGCTAATATCATGTCGCCCACCGGCAAGATGTCACCTCTAACAACCCCGCCGGTCCCTGAAGAACCTCGTCCAACTGCCAGCTCCATCGCCAACGAGTTCTTCAAGGCTGAGCTTGAGGCGCATCATGGAGAAGTCACCACGCGCCACACCGAGGCCATCGTCATCATCCATGATTCTGTTTATGGCCACCGATTTTCCCGACCTCGTACCTCCCGAAGCGCCCTCAGCACCATTGTTGAACGCCCAGAGCGAGTCAAGGCGGCCGTTCTCGGAGTCTCAATGGCGTATGTGCGCCTAGGTGGGCGCCACTGCGAAGGCACATATCCCGTTCATCCTAGACTCAACGTCCACAACCTTCCTAGCATCCCCTTCCAAATACAGAAAACCACCAGGAAACTGCCCATCATGTCGGCAGCCGTCACCAACGTCCATGGAACCAAGTGGATGGAGGAACTCAAGATGATGTGCGAGGCTGCTGAGTCGAAGCTTGCGATGGGAGGAAAGGAGCTTCAGAGACCAGAGATGAACCGAGGCACCACTAAACCCCCGGAAAAGTTCCATGAAGGTGATCTCTATCTTTGTGCAGAATCTCTTGATGCGATGGAGGGTGCTCTGGGGGCTGTGTGCGAAGCTGTCGATGCAGTGTTTGGTCCTGGTCCCCAACGGGCGTTCGTCGCTGTGAGACCTCCGGGGCACCATTGTTCTGCGTCATATCCCTCGGGATTCTGCTGGGTAAATAACGTGCATGTTGGAATCATGCACGCTGTCATGAATCATGGCGTTACCCATGCTGCCATCATTGACATTGATCTCCACCACGGCGACGGATCACAAGCAATCACATGGGAGCATAACACTCGAGCCACAATGGCGGCGAAGAATGCTGCTGCGTGGAAGAAGTCGTCCATTGGCTATTTTAGCATGCACGACATCAACTCCTACCCATGTGAGCAAGGTGACGAGGAAAAGGTCAAGAATGCCAGCCTCTGCATCGACAATGCGCATGGTCAGACCGTATGGAATGTCCACCTCCAGTCATGGAAAACGGAAGCGGATTTCTGGCAGCTCTACGAGTCCAAGTACATCACCCTTCTGGGAAAGGTCCGGAACTACCTCCAGAACCAGGCGGAACGTTTCAGACTTTCCAACCAATCCCCCAAGGCAGTCATTTTCTTCTCCGCGGGGTTTGACGCCAGCGAGTGGGAAAGCGCAGGAATGCAACGTCATCAGGTTAATGTCCCAACGGAGTTCTATGCTCGCATCGCCCAGGACGTCATTAAGCTTGCTGCGGAGGAGGATCTCCATGTCGATGGGCGAGTTATCAGTGTATTGGAAGGCGGATACAGTGACAGAGCCTTGTCATCGGGTGTCTTCAGCCATCTGAGCGGTCTCGCTGGCGATCAGAATGTTAGCCAGCAAATGCACACCACTGGCGGCCTTGGATTCGAGATGGGCCAGAAGATTGGAGTGGTTCCTGAGCAGGAGGAAACCGAGACACTTCACAGATCATCACTAGGCCTGGAATCAGTCCATGCCTACGATCCGTCCTGGTGGGCTAGCCAGAGACTCGACGAGCTCGAGAGCCTCGTAGCCCCCCCACCAGCTCCTCCCGGAAAGTCGAGCATCAGCACTCCAACCTACTTCTCGCCAACACAAGCCTCTACTGCCAAGGTTGTTGAGCCGCTACGGGTGCGCCGCAGTCTTTCCAACCTGGGAGGAACTGCTTCACGGCCTGCATCACCTCCTCCTCCAGAGGTTCCGTGGGAGGTTGCTGCCCATGAGCTTAGCAAGCTGCTGATACCCTCCGATCGTCAAACGGACAGTTGCAAGGTCGAAGATCTCAATGCGGAGGCAACTCGAGTCAGACGAGACCGCCAATCCCTGCTGGCCGGGGTACCTCCAGCTCCCTCGGCTCCCGCCGCAGGACGACCAACATCTCGAATGGCTCTCCGTGAGAGGAGAACCAAACCGCCTCCCCCCACGGTTGAAGCAAGCAAGGACAGGGCCTCCAAGGCGCGTAGAAAGACAGTCTCTACGACCCCTTTTCCTCCTGATAAGGTAAGCGCAAGATCAGTATCAGATGCATTTGCGTATAGACATAGTCTAACCTCAAACAAGGCGTCCGATGTTACTGGAAGCCAAGCCGCGAGGAAAGTTGGTCGACGTCTTAGCGAGGCGCCGACCAGCCTTAGTTCACATGATAACTCATCTTCCACTGCCGCTGTTGCCAGTGGCTCTGGGACGTCTACAACCTCCAACCCGGGTTCGTCGACAAGCGTGCGTGCTCCCGTCAGTGGAACTGTTCCCGCGAAGAAACCAAGGACCACTACTATCACCACCCGAAAGGAACCTGTCCCAAAGGCTCCTCGAGGCGCCAAGAAAGCGACAGCCCCGGCTACCAGTTCAAGACCCCCGACGACCACGGCTGTACAGAAGGGCAAATCCCCGGCTAGATCCCCAGGCAGAGCTGCTCAGCCCGAAACGGCAGGCGATGACATGGACAAGATCACCACAGGCATGAAGAAGATTCGCATCAACCTCATCACACAGGCTCAAAAGGACGCGAGACAGCGAGCGCGACTTGAATCAGAGAAGGCTTCGACTGCGTCAGCCCCTGCCTCCACCGCTCCATCAGTCAAGGAGCAAGAGGAAGTGAAGCAGGTCATGGCCCCTGTCATACAGCAACCATCCATCACACCTAGCCCCGAACCCACAACAAGCTACGCCGATGGAGGCAACATCTCTCCCAAGCAGACAACGGCTCCAGATCCTCGCATCCCGACACCTCCCACAACTATCTCCTCCAGCGGTCTTTCCACGCCTTTCCAGGAGCAGGATCCTTTCCATACGGGTTCGCCTGACACCCATGCGACTCTCCCTACCAGCTCTCCGCCCATTCCGTCCTTCGCCATCCAACCCGACGGTGACTGCCCTGACGTCTTCATCTCGTACCAACCCGAGGGCCCAACACCGGTTGCGGTAGCCCAGAATGAACCCCTGAAATGGCTTCCACCCAACGCGCCGACCCCGTCTGCCAACACGCCAGCTGCTACGCCCAGTCCTGTCAAGAAGCAGCACAATCTCTTCCAGTATACCTCTGGAATTCCTTTCGCGCCTCGCCCGCAGGAGCCGGCTCCTAATGCGAATGTCCCGCCCAAGACCGAAAACACGAAGCCAGAGCCCAACCCATAGGCTTCCATTGTCGCTTTGCCTCACGTCAGACTTGGAGCCGCGGTTTGGCATCGCAACCACGCTTTGTCAAGGAATACAGATATCTGGCATAGTGTATGGACCAAGGGATCTTGGCATCCGGAGTCATAACTTTGTTGTAATTACTTGTGATCTTTTGTTTACCCATCCCCCGCTTTCAGGAGTAGTCTATCCTCTTGGTCTAGATGCTAGTCAGCTCTGTCGCATGATACCCTTTCCCTTCTTCGTTTCAATCACCCTCTTCATCACCCCCGCTGTAGCTAAAGGTTCCTTTATTCTAATCGATACGTTGTTTACCTTGCGTCTAAACTTCTAATGCTTGAAGATGTCACGGAAAGTACTCAGTGGAACGCCGACGTCCTCAATAGTCGCTCTGTTGTTGCCCTCGAGTCCCGGGTGTGGCTTTCGCCGGAATGTCCACACTTCCTTGACGCCGAGACTCTCGAGGTATGTGACGGTGCGCGCGTAGTTGGTAGCAACCTGGGCGATGCCGTGGCTGTCGTCGGAAAAGGTGAACTTGCCACCCATCTTGAGCCATTCCTTGCAGATTCTGTCAGTACGTCTGGTGTCTTTCATAGTAGTCGTGATAGGATTGGTAAACTCACTTCGGAAATCTGCCTACACGGGTACGGCTCAGCCAGCCCCTTGCGCAATGCAGCGCTATTACACTCCAGCCACCCGCCCTGCTTCGCCACAAGCTCGAGGTTCCTCACAACCCGCTCCCAAACGCCCTTCCACTGGCGCAGATCGCGACTCGGCTGCTCACTCAGCAAGCGGATGAGATCAAAGTGTCCAACGACACGAGGCGTCAGCTCCCGCAGCATCTGGAACTGCAGGTCGTAGTAGTCCTCGAACAGGCGCTCCTCGTCGCCGTCGACGACGGCGAGGGCGCGGGCGAAGGTGGCGGCGTCGTAGTCGATGGGGACGCCGTGGACGTGGTGCACGGAGCCGATGAAGAAGTCGACGGCCGGGTGGGCGGCGAGGGCGCGGACGCGCGGCGCGAAGGCCGGGCGGATGAACTCGGCCTCGAAGCCGACGAGGACGTGGATCTGCGCGGCGTAGGCGTGCTGCAGGCGCTGGGCCTCGGCGAGGTAGGCTTCGTGGCGCGGGGGCAGGACGGCGAGGGATGCTTTGGGGTCGTCGAGCTGGAGAGGTGTAAGTGCAGGGTCAAGGAAGAGATATATAGCAGAAGGGGATATGAGAATGGGTAGTGTGGTCTCAGTCACCTCTTCGGGATACAGGTCCCGCTCCTCGTAGCGAGGCATGTGCTCAGTCAGCCCAATGGTCTTGTATCCAATGGAGACGGCATGCTTGAGGATATCCTCGAGCTGGTCCTTTGCGTGGCCGGGGCAGAACTCCCCGGAGTGGGAGTGCATGGTGAAGGCCATGATGCCGAGCGACTGAGTGGGATTAGACGGCGGGGTTTCTCTAAGTGAGGATCTTGGTAAGCGGGATTTATCTGCCACGAGGATTCCAAAGGGACAACAGACCTCTTACCTACGAGACGTCACCTTGGTCTGGCGCGCTACTGTAAGAGTTATTACACTCAAAGCAAGATTTCAGGCCCCGCAGTTACGGTCGTGTGTAATCCTGAAGGCGCAATTAACTTAGGTGGTTGTAGACCCACCTTGCCAGATGCAGTAGTTTCTAAGTTATTCTACACAACCAACCAACAACCAGCAAACAACAACCAACTGGGAAAAGGCAGCACTGAGGGCATGTTCAATCACGCAAGTCAAGGTAGGAAGATCGTAGCCGCTACCATAAGTTTTGTGTGCTGACTCAGGAATATATAACGTATGCGGGATATCCATCATCCGTGGACCTCAGTCATGACCCATAACCCCAAGCCCAACCAGATATCTATCTTTCCAATCCTTGAGTGTCCGATCCGCCAACGCCGCGCATGCCCAGATCCCAAAGCAATCCCAGTTATCCAAAAGAAAGAAAAAAAGTACGCTCTACTCCTTCTCGTACAGCGGGATGTCCCCGTAAGAATACACGCCCGGTGCCATGCTGATATACCGCCCGGGCACCATGCCGCTGCTGCTCCGCACCGTGTCCAACTCCGCCGGCCCCGATCTCGATCCCGATCCCGACCCCGACCCCGATCCCGATCCCGGACCCGGCACCGGCCGCGCCACCTTGCCCTCGTCCTGTACAATACCGATGCCGTAGCTCCGATGCCCGCCCGCCCCGCCGGCGCTGTGCCACCCGAGCCGGAACGTCTTGCGCCGCAGACACCGCGCCAGGTCGTCGTCGTCCATCCACGCCGCGCCGTCCGGCAGCCGCCACCACAGCGTCGAGTCCGCCAGGAGACTCGCCTGCGCCGCGATGCTGCCCGGGTCCTTTGGCAGCGCCGCCCCGCGGTACGTTGTGCGCAGCGCCAGCACGCCCAGCGCCAGGGACAGCCCGAGCAGCGCCGCCAGCGCGTACGTCTGCAGGCGCGACTGCGTCAGCCGCGGGATGAAGTAGTCGACCGACGCCGCGATGAGCGACGCGCTGTCGTCGGCCCGCGCCCGGAGCTTGCGCGAGGATGTCGTCTTGCGGACTGCGTCGCTGCTGAGGGCCTGCGCGCCGATGATGCCGTGTTGTAGCCGGATCGTCTCGCTCACGGCGTTCTGTCGCTCCGGCGCCAGGAGACGCTCCAGACGCATGTCGAGTCTCGACAGCACCAGCGTGCGGAAGAAGCCATCCAGCCCGTCGAGGCTGTCGTCGTCGGCTCCGATCTTGTCCAAGGCCTTGTAGACGGTGGACACGTCGGCCTTCACATCCGCCGTCTGCTCCGTCTTGGCGTCGGCGAGGGGAATGTTGTCCGTGTCGATGCCGAGGTCCTCGGTGTGGAACGTCGTGTAGACTTCGAGCTCGGTGATGGTCTGGTTGCATCGCAGGATCGACATGTCGCCGTCATCGGCGCAGCTGCCCCAGACGTAGTTGAGGGTGAACCGGTCCGATAGACCCGCGCACGACGTCACCACGATGCCGGTGTTGGACTGCTCGTCTCGGCAGACGCGAGTGTTGGTAGAGCTGGAGCTACCGAGGGCAACACACTTGAGATCCGCACCGGCGCCGTCGCTCAACGAGATAGTCTCACAGGCGAGGGAGGCTCTGATGGCGGGCACCTTTGCCGTCAGTTCGGTATTGGGCAGCGGCCACTCTTTTCCATGGCTCACGAGCTTCAGCTGCGGGAACGCCATGTCCTCGTACGTCCACGAAGGGTACTTGGGCGTCTCCTGGATAAGAATGCGATTAACCAGGGCGGTGTCCAGGCTGCCGCCCAGGGACTTGTCGGTGGACTGGAAGTGCGTCTCCTGGCGCAGCTCCAGGTGAGCCGTCTGCGCGACCTCGGTGATGGCGAATAGCCCGGCCGTGAAGATGGGCATCAACCAGCCGAGCATCGCCGCGGACTTCTTGGCGAAGACGGCCCAGTCCTTGTGCTTGATGGCCTTGACGACGGTGAACAGGCCGAGCTCGTTCATGTAAGTCAGCCCGAGCGACTCCTGGAAGCGGCACTTGTTGGCCGTCAACTTGAGGTAGGGGGCGACGCGGCGGGTGTCGATGTCGATGCGGCTCCAGAAGACGGCAATGGCGGCGAAGATGAGCGTCGGCAGAAAGGTCCACAGGATGAAGACGGATTCTGAGGCTTCGATGCCGTTCCCACTGCCCCGTAGAGCAAAGACAACGCAGAGGCCTGCCAACAGCACCGCAGATGTCACTATACTTACTGTCTGCACACGAGCGCCCAGCGTCCACGGGCGATACTGTCCCAGAACCTCCTCAGAGCGACCGGAGCCGTCGTCGCCCATCGAGATGGGCGGCCCTCCGCTCAGTTGCTTCAGCTGGAACATCTCAGCAGGCTTCCGACCCGGCTGATGGATCTCCGTGGTGTACCACGAACCCGCGAGCCTCGCACCCACCACGTCCATGCCCGCACTGCCCGTGCCACTCAACCTCGCCAGGAAATGACGACTACTGGCAAGCAGTGCGGCGGTGCCGGCTGTCGAGGTGGGATCCCGGGCGGTGATGCCGCGTTTCGGGGGCGCGTGATAGAGCATCGGGAGGAGGAGGCCGCCGAGCACGCAGAACAGCCCGGCCATGGCGTGCATCATGCCGGCGCGGACCCGGAGGAGCCTGGTGCCGTCTGCCTCGACCTCGGCGTGGAAGACGCCAGTGGAGAGGACGACCTGGGCGCGGAGGATCAACGACGCGGCGGTGGAGGCGACGACGAGGTGGTGGCGGTTGCCGAAGGCCTTGAACAGGGCTTGGAGGCTTCCCATGCCGGGATAGTCGAGCAGAACGGTCCTGTAGGCTTGCTTGCGGCGGGTGTCTTCGCCAGAGGCCGGCCGGCCCTCGAGGGCGATCCAGGGCATGTAGAGCAGGGCCTGGGCTTCGACGCGGGACCAGAGCATGGCCAGGACAGAGGTGACTGTTAAAGATATTGGTTAGCAAGTGCACTTACACCAGAGCAGAACAACGAGACACTCACCAACAACAGGCCCAAACGTCCACAGGCCCTGGACGCTGCTCTCCCAGTCGTCCCGCGAGATCATCCACATAACCACCTCGCCCACCACCGCCAACAGCGCAAACACACCCAGGAAGACGCCGACGACATGGTGCCGCAGCCATCCCGGGCGCCATCCGTCACGGACCGGCACTTCGTCGAGATCCCCGGCGCGGACCGTCGTATTGCCGCGCGACTGGCCGGTTTCGGGCAGGTTGTCGAAGTACGGGTGCTCCAGCAGGGCGTCGAGGTTTCCGTGGGCACGCGGCGACGAGGAGCTCGTGGTGGTGTGCGGCGAGGCGAAGGGATCGCTCGCCGGCGCCGGGAACTGGCCGCGCTGCAGCGTCCCGAAGCCGGGACTGCGCGGGCTCCGGGGGCTCTGCGGGAAGCCGTCGCGGGGGCTCAGATGGCCGCTGGAGCTCTGCGGACTGAAGGGGCCTTGGTGGCCGTGGGGGAGGATGTGCAGCGGGCTCGGCGTCGTGCTGCTCCCGCGGTGCGACGGCGGCGGCGGCGAGAGCAGGGGCG
>WPDF01000272.1:0-19232 GCA_019137265.1 Neonectria coccinea
AAACTAGCCTTTATAAAGGAATTCCCTATTAGATATTTAGAAAGAAGTATTCCTTTAAGTACTTAAGTTCCCTTAGGAAAAGAGACTATACTAAGTAGATATATTATATATATAGTTAAGCCTATTAAAGATAATAGAGTAGTAATATAAGTAATTTAAACTACTTATTAGCTAACTTCCTAAAGAAGGAAAATATATTATAGTTTAAGGCTTTATTTTAGCTTAAGCTAGATAAAAAGGTTATCTTCTAATTATAATAAGGCTTTACTATAGGATTAATTAGTAGTAAATAGGTATTTAGCTTAAATAGGTAAAAAGTATTATAGATTATAATAGGGTAACCTTAATTTAATTTAATTTATTTATACCTAATTTAGCTAATAGCTTTTTAGTCCCTCTTTTAAGTAACTTAGACTAGTCTATAATAGGAGGGAAAAACCCTAATAGTAAGCTATAGGATGAAAAACCCCTTACTACTCTTACCTAAGGGGGAAGTAAGTTAGGCTTAGTATGCATTTATAGTAGTATATAGTATAAGTAAGTCTATTTTATAAGAAAAGCTAATTGTATGCCTATAATAATAAATCCTTATAGGGCTTAGCCTAAATTATATAAGTATAGCTTATTAGCTATAAGTATAGTTTATTAACTATAAGTATAGCTTATTAGCTATAAGTATATCCTTATAAAGTAATAATCTTAATAATTAAATATTTAGTAGGTAAAAAGTATAAATTCCTCTCCTATTTATTTCTTTAGTACTTCCTATATTTATCCCTTCTTAGGTAAATCCTTAGGAAATCCTATAGAAGAGAGTTCTTCCTATTTCCCTAGGATTTCCTATAGAAGAAGGACCTAGGAAATCCTAGTTCCTTCCTAGTGGGAGTCCTATAGAAGTCTAGAAAACCTTTGCGTAAGTATCTCTAGGGAGATCTATAATAATTACCCTCCTATTAAGAGAAAGAGTACTACTTATAGTATAGCTATTAGGAGTATGGATTAGAATAGAAAGAAAGATAAAGAAATATAGTAAGATCCTAATAAAGGAGATAAGATTATAATTTCCTATACTATATTATATAGAAGAAAGTAATTAATATTACTAAGTATATTTATATTATTCCTTCTATTAATCTATTAGTAATTCCTTCCTCTTTCCTTATAGTCTATTTAGTTAGCTAAATACTTTCTCTATCCTTTAGGCCTTATCTTATATATTAACTATAAATTATTCCTAGATATAGTTTATAGCTACTATAGCTATAATCTTATATATAATCATTTCGCTCTTATAGATAGCTCTAGGGGGAACTAGCGCTAGTAGGCCTAATTTACCTAATATAGTAGTATAAATAGCTATAGGTAGCCCCTTACTATACTTAAGAGAGTACTAATTAGGGCGCTATACTTCTATTAGGTAGTTAGCTTATAGGTTTTAACCCTTAGTACTAAGGTTCTTAAGTACCTCTTAGAGGTATATACTAAGTAGCTTACTATTAGAGAATACCTATAGCTTTATAACTTTAGCAATAAGATCTATAAAGGTATAGAACTAAATAGCTAGAATTATAAGGGGTCTATCTATATTAATAATGAATCCTTAGGAAATCTAAGCGAATAGGGCTATTTATTCTAGTATTACCTTAGGGTAGGTATATTCCTATATAGCCTAATAGAAGTTAGTAAAATCCTAAGCGTATTACTAGTTAGGGAAGACTATATACTAATTACTAGTAACTATTATAAAAATATAGACCTTATTCTTATTAATCTTTATGTTTATAGCTATAATAAATAGGAACGTAAGGATAGAGGATAAAGTCTTAAACCCTATAAAGGTAATTAAGGATAATTATTAGGGTATCTTAGAGGCATACTATTAGAGCTACTCTATTAGGTTATTAACTTAACTATGCTTAAGAGTAATAAATAGGTCCTTCCTAGTACTTAAGAGGGTAATCCTTTTATCCTAGTAAAGACTAAAGGGGATTAGTATATTATTTTATAGGGTTATAGAAGGTATACTATAAAGGTAAGACTTTAGGTAAGGTATAGCTATTATACTAATCTTAAGGAACTAATTATATATTATAGTAATAAACTTCTTAACTCTAATAGTGCTTCCTATAGATCTAAGGATAGCTTAGTAATAAGGTAGTAAGTATTTAGATTATTAATATTAGCCTTAAGCTAGCTTAAAAAGCTTAACTAAGTAACTTAAGAGTAATTATTATAAATATTATAGCTTATATATTAATTCTATTAGAATTATATATTACCTTTAAAGTAGCTATTAGTATATAGTACCTTTTATAATTTATTATAAAAGTTATATAATTATAAGTAAAAAGCTATTTATAAAGTATTCTAAAAGCTTTATAGCTTTATCTAATTAATTCCCTTATAAATAAATACCTTAATTATTAACCTTAACTAACTATTATTATTATTATAAGATTACTTTTAAGGCTTTTTATTCTTACTAATAATTAATAGGCTATTTATTATTACTATATTATACTTAGTATTATTAATAGTCTTACCCCTTTTAAGTATTATAAGAAGAGTATACTTATATTAAAGAATATATATATTATATAATTCATTAAGGTAAGTATCTAATTTAGTACTTATAAGATTATTAATACCTAAGGGTATAACTATCTATAACTAAGTGCCCCTAGTAGTATTAAGAAGGGTTAAATATAAAGGGGATTTAGAAGATATATCTATTTCTATTAGGCTTCTAAGTATAATATATATAAGAGAGATTAATCTATTAGAGCTAAAAGGTAAGGAGTATAATAGTAATAAATAGTTAGTAATAATAGTACTATAAACTTAAAGGTAAGGGTTATAATATTATAAGATTAATCTCTAAAGTCCCTATAATACTAATAAAATGCCCTAATTTATAGGCGCTTCTCAACAAGCGCTGTGTTAATGATACTAAGAGACTGTGACTGGGCCACCGGAGGAGGAATATTCTGGCTAAATGGTGGGTTCGTCAGACTCTCTTCGATCTTTACTAACGGGACACCAGGCACCAAGGAGCAGATGTGGCCAAGAAAACCAAGCCCTTCGTCACAAAACTGCAGCGGAAGCCTTTGGATGACCGACCCTAGCTGTCCCTCAAACGGATACTTTTCCATATTGGGAACATCCAGAACTCGCAGAGGAGGTGTCAAAGACGGCGTGATGTCCCTTGAGCTGCAGGACCGCGCCGTTCGCAAGACTGTTCACGCCCGCGTTCGCGTTCCGGATATAAATGTCATGGAAACCTGGGTCTACACGGCGCATACACCCACTGTAATCAAGCAAGCGGCTACTTTCAGCCTATGGGCAAATGCTCTCGGCTATCTGAGACAAACGGCGCCGTCAGCGAACCATCCCGACCCAAACACACTAGGATATGCGGCCAGTCGTGTGGCTAGTAAAAACAGAGTTGCCGGCGGTCAGAGTAGTTTGCAACGACGAAGTCTTTCCGGTTATGCCTACAGATCCTTTCGTAAGCGCCAACTTCCCAGCACTTCCCGAATATTACATGCGGTGGTTTTCTGATCCTACAATCCCCGGCACAGATTGGCAGTATTTCTAGGTAGTTGACGTCACGAAAGCCGCTCGCAACAAGATGAACGAAGGTTCAAACGGGACAATTCTCGTGACTTCTGCGCAACTTGGGCCCTCTGCCAACCAGTACAGCTCATTTGGAGTCGTTCTCCTGAGCCCTGGTAATGCGAATAATACTTGGAGCCTGCAAGCTTGTACCATCGACCCGAGGTGGGCAAGCGGGAAGACCATCATTGACGAGAACGTCCGGAGCGCACAATACGACTTTGCTGCAGACCAAGGACGCTCACTGATTGATAGCGAGCTCAAGACAATCGGATTTTGATGAGGAGGTTTCGCGCCACCGAATGACGGGACTTGGCGGCGCATTGGAATCTCGAACGAGTGGTTTGATAGCCTCGGGTCAAGGACACCACTGGATGTGCAGTCTCAGGAAAACACCAACACATCGGCAGAAACCACCGTCGAGAGCATATTGAACGTCGTTGCACCGAACGGGCTGGGCAACCAGAGCACCACGCTACTGCTGGAGTTTGCCCTTGCAGTTGTCGTCGTTGACGGCATTTCTCGCTCATCAAGCCATCAAACCAGCAACGACAGCGCCATGCCCGAGCCTGTGGTTTCCAGTCGGTGGTCAGAGAAACTAGCCAAGTCCTTTATGCGTCTCGGGCGCCCAAGAGAGGCGTTTCACCCGGAGAACGCAGATAGTCTGGAGAGACTGACGATGCAAGTCACGCTCCACGGTTTTGTCATGGCGGCGGTGGGATGGTTCGACTACTTCTGCATCTGCGTGCTCCTGGGACACGCCCTGATTGCAATTGCACACACGGTCTGGGTTCTTTGGTGGCGCAGGACCAGCGACGCATGGGAGTGCATCACGGAGCTCATTGCGCTGGGTCTCAACTCGGAGCGTCCGGGGCAGACGGGCGAGGATGGCTTTGACAACACGTCGGCTGGGGTGAGGACTTGGGCGCCTATTAAGCAACTTGGTTGGGTTGAAGCGTCAGGCCAGAAAGCTGTTGCAACCACAACTGGTGTTGGTGATAAGCCTGGCATTAGTACTGGGCTACTAGCAATAGTTCATATCGTTATATTACAAACTAGGCCAGTTCTGCAGAGGAGCCGTATCAGTCGCCTAGAACTTCGGCTGTTCAGGGAATAAAAACAATCAAGTTCCACACTCGTCGTCGAGGTCCTTGCGCGACCTTTCGACCTCAGCCAGACACTCGCTCCGCCAACATAGCTCGCCGTCTCATTCACTCGCTTTTATTCACGGCCCTCGTCGGCTCGCTCGGTGTTATCGCTGGCCCCTGCCTGCCGCCAATCGACAACGAGAGGCCCATCAAAGGAGGCGACTTCGAGGAGGTCGGCGGTTCCATTTACGGTGGGTACCAGTCCGACAAGAAGTTCAAGTCCTTCACCATGATCGACAACAACCTGCTGGAGATGTACCAAGACATCAGAACCATCCCGTTTACGAGATATTCCTGCACCTACTACTGGTACTTTGATAACTACTACCGGGCTTATACGACGACGGCTATCACTACGTGCCGTATATCCGCATCTACAAGAACTACGAGACGTACGCCATTGGAAACCGCTATCCGACCGGGCCGGGACAGACTGGGGATTGGCTGGTCGGCAACTTCGAGTTCACTTCGTCGGCAACTGGTCTTGATCGCATCTGGTTCGACGCTGCTAGCCCGCAACCCACCGACGGGCCGACTGGCGGAGAGAATAATCTACCCCTAGACCAGATCAGCTGTGAAATAATTCAGTCCAAATAGCTGTAATGTCTTTGGGATGTCATTTTGCTTGGGGATATATATGTGCACGAGCTACTTGTATATACACCAGTTCATTCAAGTAGTCTATATAATTCCTGATGCTCCAGATGTACTCCACTACCTTAATTTCGTCTATATTTCCCGTGCTGGTTATTACTATGACAAACAATATCATCCAAAGTTTGTGCGCATGCCAAGGACTCCCGGCTAATGTGCAGCAGAGTGCAACCATGCAACGCGGACTCACACTTCTTGGCAAGCTCAACAGAACAGAAGCTTTCTCGGATGATAGGCGAATACTACATCTGGTCATCGACATGGGAACTCTGGGGAACTGAGACAATGGGGAAAGATGGGGCTTGCTACAGGGAGAGACCCAAGACACCTTGAGACTTGAACGAATCCCAAGGCCACGGGCGGGGGAAGAGCGCATAATGATGGAGTCTTGGCGGGGAACCTTGGGGATCTTGGCGGTCTGGGGTCATGGGGAAAGAGAGATTTTCCTGGGGTGAGATCTCCGTCTTGGTAATGATCTGAGGGGTGCTTCGTGTTGGAGGCCTGAGCCAAGTCGCATCTAGAGGGAGTTGGGACCGAACGCAACCTCGGCCCTCGGATATAGTCTCGTTGATGCCTCGCGCGGGTAGAGTGAAACAAGCGAAGACTATCTGGTGGTTCGAGTCCTAGCCTGTGTTTGAAGATGAGCCTCCAGACCGGGTTGCAAGTTGGGGTAGGCTGGTGTTTCGACGAGGGATCCCAGATGAGATTGCTTCAGCTGGCCGCGGGTTGCGTGATGAATGCATCTCGGTGCAAGGACAAGGACCAGCATTCCGCCTCTACACGTGGAGTTCCCGCCATCTTTGCTCTACACGTGGAATTTACGGTTACCACAGTCTTGCCATGCAAGCCTCTACACGTGGAGTTATCAGCGCTTCAGACCAACCAGCGTCGTGATCTCGCCCTCTCACGCGAGGCAGTGCAGCGACGAACGCAGCGATGGCATCATACACGGCGGCGAGTGTGACGACAAAGCAACAGGCCGCTTCCCTTCGGCCGACAACCAACAGCTCTGCAAAAATGCAATGCGCTCAAGACACGTGTCTTACCGCCGAAGCCAAGACCTCGCTGCAACTCCCAGGTCGCATTGTGGTGTAGAGTTACAGTGCCACCGCGCGGCGCATATAGACATGGGGGAATGCTTGGCGCGCGCTTGGCGGGCGAGGGCTTGAGCTTGAGCTTGCCAACCGTTGGTGTGTGATTCGGCGACGTCGCCCCGGTGCGTGTGAAATGCCGCACGGTGGCCCCGAGATATGGAAATGATATGCTCTTGGCTCTTTCTTGGGAATCTGATGTTGGGAATTTGTCATCTCGCTGAGGTGTGGTTCCCGCTGAGGTGTGGTTCTCGCTGAGGTGTGGTTCTCGCTGAGGTGTGGTTCTCGCTGAGGTTGTGGTCTTGACCGCAACTTGATGCACACCCGAGATAACGACGCGGGTGTACCATGGTTCGCTCTAAACAAAACATACACGAGTATTGCCCGGTCTACGCACACTTACACAGCATACGCAGCATACTGTCCTCGACTGATGGTGGGACGATACCAAGCAGCGTCGTGTCAACCCAACACCAAGCCAGTAAACGAGTCAGCAAACATGGTCCGGTGTCGCTCCCATGCACCCCCATGGGGAAAAGCCAACGGCAGATCCAACAAAAAGTCCATTATCACACCTTGGCATGCGGGGAAAGGAGATGGGGTTAAATGGCTAAGAGATATCACAGATCACATCAAAGATGTCCGTAAGCAAGGCAGAAGGACGGAGATGACACGAGTGGCAGCCTTGGCACATCTTGGCATGCGGGGGGGGAGAGGAGATTGCGACTGCGAGGAGACATGGAGCAACGATGATGTCGTAGATGGACGGATGGAAGGAATTCTGGGCGAGGGGACGGTTGCAGACGGAGAGAAGTGAGAAAGCCAAGAGCCCATGAGGGTGATGATCTTCGTTTGCACCGCTTCTTGGCAAGTTTAATTTATGATTAAAACCCAGAGCCCACGTCCTCTTTTCCATCGATCTCGTCTCTTTTTTGCCAGGCATTACTTCACCCTCTCAACTCCTTTGGAGCTTCCCAGCTCCCTTCCAGCCGTCATCCAACACCCCATCACCACACAACGCTTCTCACTCAGCAACCATGACAAAAGAGTCAACTTCCTCCATCCAAGACGAAAATGTCGTCGCCCAGGAGCAGCCCAGACCCAAAGACTGGGACTCCTCGTCCTGCAAGGTCGAGGGCGTCGAGGAGGCGCGTGGCAGCGCCGACGAGTTCGTCGACACGGCGACGGAGCGGGCCATTTTGAGGAAGCTGGACTTTCGTATCATTCCCATGGTTATGTGGGTGTATCTGATGAACATGATGGATCGAGGTAAGTTCTGCGATTTGCATCTTTGAGAGCACTTGACTAGAAGCAGATATCTGACACTCCTTAGTCAACATTGGTAACGCCCGTCTGTTCGGCATGGAGGAAGATCTGGGTATGCATGGATCTGATTTCCAGCTCGCCGTCTCAGTTCTCTTCGTCACCTACTGCGTAAGCCATCCTTCCCTGCCAGTTAAGGATGGTTCACACTAACCACAACCCCAGCTCTTCGAAGCCCCCTCCAACCTGATCATCAAGCGCCTCAAGCCCTCTCGCTACCTCGCAGGCCTCACGCTCGCCTGGGGACTTACCGCCACGTTCAGCGCCTGGGTCCACAACACCGGCGCCCTGATCGCCTGCCGTCTGCTCCTGGGTCTCTGCGAGGCCGGCTTCTTCCCCGGCGTGGTGCTGTACCTGTCCATGTTCTACGGCCGCAAGAGCCTGGCGCTGCGCATCGCCTATTTCTTCTCGACCGCGGCCGTGTCCGGTGTCCTCGGTGGCCTCGTCGCCTACGGAATCAGCTTCATGGACGGCCACTTGGGCTGGCGCGCGTGGAGATGGATCATCCTCATCAACGGCATCCCCACCCTCGTTACTGGAATCGTCATCCCCTTTGTCCTCCCCAACAGTCCCGAATGCGCCAAGTTCCTCACCGTCGAGGACAAGGCCAACCTCGTCAAGATCCACAGGGCTCAGATTGGCAGGGCTCCTAACCTTCGCCAGCTGATGTGGGACGACGTCAAGGACGGCATCAAGGACTGGACGACCTGGGCCTACTGCTTCGCCCTCTTCCCGCTGCTGGCCATGCTCTACTCTTTCGTCGTCTTCCTCCCCACCATCATCAACGGCATGGGCGAATGGAGCCCTGCTGAGGTTCAGGCCATGACCATACCTGTCTACACTGTTGGTGCTGTCGTGTACATCATCTGTGCCCGTCTCAGCGATGTCACCCAGCGCCGAGGTTACTTCATCATGGGCTCTATCGTCTCGTCCATGATCGGCTACGGCATGCTCCTCTCGAACAAGGGCAACGCTGTGGGCTATGCTGGCTGCTGCTTCGTGTCCATCGGCATCTTCGCCGGCGCCGGCGTCTCGTTTGCCTGGGTCCCGACCAACAACCCTCGTTACGGAAAGCGTGCTTTCTCGACAGGCATGCATCTTACCATTGGCAACTCCTCTGGTGTTGCCTCTCCTTTCCTGTTCGCCAGCAAGGACTCTCCTCGCTTCGTTCCTGGCTACTCCGGTAGCATCGGCATGCTGAGTTTTTCCCTCGTCCTCAACATCATCCTTCACCTGCACTTCAAGAGACAGAACAAGCTCCGCGACGAAGGCAAGCAGGATTACCTCATTGAGGGCAAGACTGAGGAGGAGATTGAGGCCATGGGTGAAAGGAGCCCTCGATTCCGCTTCGCTACCTAGAGCAAGAAGTAATTTGTCAACTTGCTATACGAGCACTGTGGGATGGATTTCATTTATCAGCAACAGAGATGTTCGGGAAGAAATCTATTCAAGGAGCTGTCAAGAGACGTGATGCTATGTGACGCTTCCTGGCTCTTCACGTGGTTGACACAGTGGTGCTGAATTTATGAGCTTTGTGGACTATGAAGATTAGATTGATATAAATGTTCTTACTTAAATTAATTGTTTCTTTCTTTCTATCTTGATGGCGTAGTTCTCCGACCATGGTACCTCACTGATCGACGTGATTCGCTCCGAAGTCGTCTAGGACAGGCCCTAATCTTACGGTAGTATCGGTGACATCATTCTCAAATCCTATGGCAACCCTCTTAGCAAATAGAAAAAACGAACCTATCGGCAGTTGATTCCAATTCATCGAAGCCTTCTTATAGGCCTACTCAGTGCGTAATTGGGGAATGATATTCGTACCGCACAGGGACACCTGCTAGAGCCTACGTCACCGCGAACGAGAGTGATTTGGCTCATGAACTTTTCTGTATAGAAAATGTCGAGGCTACCAAGAGAATGACTCCTCTACATACTTGATGCTGGCTTTGGTTCCATGCCGAGCCAGGGCAGCACAAGTATATCGAGCTTCGTCGCACATGGCCAGAGGCCCACAGACAACCACAACTGTGCCTCCAGTAGCGTGCTCCAGCTCATCAGTCAGGACGCGTCTAATATCCAAACGCTCTCCAATTGACGTGTGAGCTTCGATGTGACCCCAGTTTGTGTCTGCGTTCTCTCCGCTCTTTTCCACCTTGGCATCCTCGCCGACAATCATGCCTTTGACGGCATCAACGAGGCCACGGCTCTTGATGCCCCAGTACAGCTTCGTAGTTCCGAGAGGGCGCGCAAACATGGAGACCGAGCTGTTGAGAGCAGGAAGCACTCCAGTGATGCCGACACCACCCGCGATGACTAGAAGATTCGGGTATTGAGGAGTGGGAGCGAATCGGCTCTTGTCGTCGTGACCGTAAGAACACTCAATAAGAATTGGAACCCCAGCTTCATTGCCGATCTTATTCGCAAAAAGTTTGGTTAACCCAGATTGAGGCCGGATGAAAAGAGTGATGCCAGTCTGGGTGTTCTTGCGTGTCGTGGCATGAGCATTCGAAGCGACATTTCCAGTCTCCTTGGAAGCCGGGTCAGCAGCCGCAGAGGCCAAGAACGGGCCTTCGTTGTCAGATTGAGATTGAGAGCTCGACTGCGAATCGCTGGTGTTGTTTCCGAGGAGTTGGCCAGCGCTGCAGTTGACAACAGAGAATGGGTGGTTCTCCCACACGCGCCAGGTGAGGGTAGGGAAGTAGACGAAGCAGTGGCCATGGGCGGTAACCCCGGGGATATCGATCCGGAGATACTTGTCGTCGTCGACGCGCGTAATGTAAGCCTTCTTGATGCCGTGTCTGGATATGCGGAGAATACGTAGAAATCTCTCGTAGCCCCAAACCACAATGGCGATAAGCAGCCAGACTTCGAAGCCACTCGAATCCTCATAAAGGTACCAAATGTGGTACCAAGAGCTCACTAGAACCAGTACGGCCAAGCAGATGTGCGCAACTAGGAAGACTTCGTAGAGGACCTGTCGGACAGGAAGAAATGAGAACGGGAGGAACAGAGAAAAGGCAACCGTGCCGACAATTCCCCAGTACCAGTAGGGGTACGTGACAGCAATGGCATGAGAATTGGTTTCGACCATGAACTGAAGCCAAATAAGTGAGTGTAGAATCACTTGAAGGATAGAAATCGTGGCGATCCATCGATGGAGGAGAAGGAATGTCGAGTGAGACCAGTTGGTCAGTCGCAGTAGCAAGCTATTCCTCCCAGCATAGAGGATGATCAAGGGGACGTTCGCAAAGGCGATGACGCCGGCACGGTCGCTAATCAGCCGCTTCACCTCATACGGGCGATCTGGATAAAGACCGTTGGGCGCAAACTCCGGGTAACCTTCAAATGTAGCCACAGCGTTGATGGCGATGATGTATAGGATAAACATGGCCTGGCCACGCGTTGGGACGATGCCGAGACCCAGAATAGCGACGCTGTGTCGTTTCCCGAAAGCAGGAGGATCGATGAGGTAGGCGTAGAATTTACTTCGAAGGCGTTCAGGGAACGGGAGGAAACGAAGAAAGGACAATGCGATCGGGATGATGACGCCAGAGAGAAAGACAATCAGCCTGTAGAACGAGATGTTAAGCAAGGACAGAGCTTGGAAAGGTTTGCACTTACGAATATTTGGACTCGTTCTTGCCACTGGCCTGATATGCCTTGACGCTGTTCAAGAAACTGATGTACACTGGGTCCGAAATTGCGACAGTCCTGTTGAGAACAAACACCGTCGGGTCGAGAGGCTGGGGTGGGGATTTGCGGTCAACTTGCGCCAGAGCCTCGTCGTATGAGTATCGAAGCGCGGCACCAGAGTCATCCAGGCCAGGGATCATGACCTTGTTCCAAAACTCGGCAATCTTGAACGGTTCGGTCTCGTCACAGCGGGTCTTGATGCACCAGGCCATCGAAGTCAAGTAGGCAGTGTCGTTGGCCATACAGGCTGGTGAAGGCGACATCAGAGCTAATTCCTCCGGAGCCAAGCCCGCGAACTCGGGGCATTCCAGCATGGTTGGGACGCAGTATACGCATGCGTGGCCACATGGTAGCTTGAAGGGGTTTCGTCCGTAACCTTCGAGGAGTTCGATGGCTGTTGTGATCGGTGGGAAGAAGGCAAGCAGTGAAACAACTGCTACTGCAGGAAGTGAACGAAAGGACCACATGGCTCCTCTACAAGGCTTCGTGGAGCCTAGTGGCAGATCAAGAAGAAAGCCTCGTGTGATCCTGGTTGTTCAGGATCAAAGAAGAAGACACCAAGGAGAGGAAGGGCAGGGTCATCAAGCAATGGTGCATTCGGGGCTGAGGGGTCCGAGTTACTTTATACTAAATCAGCCCTGCCCAACCCGCCAATGCTGAAACGCCGAGCAAACAGAAACACCCATTCAATCGTCGTATATTAGTTAGCTTTGATAATCCCGTCCGTCCCTTGGTCATCGGCCCGCTGATCAACGTGAAGGGTTAGTCGGACGGACAAACTAGCTTGCATGAACCCCCATCTTCCCACTGCAGCTGTCCAGGACAAGAAGTCGGCCGAGTGGTCACAGACAACTCGGCGTTGGCGGAATTGCTCCACGTGCTAGTATCAAGGCCAAGCATTTGTGGCCATGACCAGCTACTAGTACCCTCCTTGCGTCTGTTTTCCCGCTCTTCTCTCGCATAATAGCTTGCTCGGGTAGAATATCACGCATGCTATGCATCAAAAAGCCCTGGAACCCTGCATGGCGGGAAAGCTTTTCTTAACTTTAACATTACTTGACTAGTTAGATCCGTGCCGCTAGCCCGGTCCAGGCAGATACCCGTCGGTTCACGGCTGTCTCAGGCCAATCTCAAGACGGCGTAGTGATGGAACAACCATGTAAAGCTGCTCAGCTGCTGGCAATGCGCGTGGGATGACCCGGGATCTACTCTGTAGCGTAGCTGGAAGGAGGCTGTGTATCTTGGCATTACGGATACTATAGTGGCTCTCCACTTCGGCTCGTTGGTAAAGACACAACCGCGTATCGCGTAGAGCATCAGGCAATGAATATCCCCGGTATTGTAACCCTTTGTCTCAGGCGCTCTTAGCGATCGTGATTACCGCTAATGTCGTTGCCGGCTTATCAATCTGGCATCTTGGCAGTGCTGTAAGGCTTTCCCGTTATGATCATCCAAAACGCACTTTTGCCTTTCCGAGAGTCGTCTCCAGAGACTCCACCAACAAACCCACTCCAAGCGCGCAATATTGAACGGAAACATGACCAATAGTTCCTTTGCTCCGGCTCCGGCTCCGGTTGTGTCCTTGGGTTTGATGTTTAGCGACTATCATCACGAAGTAGTGACAGCTCCATTTAGCAACTAATTCTTGTGTGTTTCGCTCTGTTGTTCTGAAAGATTCGACAGACGGCTTACATGGCATTCAAGCATCGACTAAAATCACGGGAAGAGTTTCAAAGGTTGGACTATACGAGTACGTATTCCAAATTATGAATAATCTCTCCACAAAACCGATGTTGTGCTAATTTTATGCCTGCACATGCGGGCCTGTGTGCAAATTTGCGACCTTGGATTCGCCGCAACGTCGCGATGTTTGAGATTGATAAGATTCCATGTGTCCTGATCGATAAGATATGATTGCATTAATTGGAACGACATGCTAATTCACTTCGTACGAGGTAGGGATCAGCATCTTAGCTTGCCTAAGTTACTGTCCCAGTCCTAACAAGGCTTAGTAGTGTCACATCGTTGAGGGAAGAATTTTCTCCGTTCGTTCGGGACTGAGAATTTCTGCTTTCTCACAATTGTCACTGGCTGCCGAAGTTCTCAGTCTCTTCATAGAGTGTGACCAGGTTTCCATCAGCATCCGAAGGAGGCAAAAGAACGCAACAGTAGCCATACCTCCTCAAACGGAATAAGCTTATGCGTAAAGTATTCTGATTACCTAATATACGTAGCTCGGTAGTAGTTCACACCCTTGTACGGACGTAAATGCCGTGGGTTTGTTTGAATGCCGACAAATCCCCTTGGCATTCAGCCGTGACGAGAACCGGAATAGGGTTAGTCCGAGCTGACGCTCAGGTCCACGTCCTGACACATATAAATAAACAATACTAATTACCTCAACAACTGAGAATGACTCTACCAATGCTTCGCAAGCCAATTAGCGAGCCGCAGGCTCTAGGCGGAAGCTTCACTGGGCCGACCCGGCGCGAAGTCCATTTCTTGCACCCAGACTATGTCGTACCCGACGAAGACGAAGAAGAAGAAACCAGCGATGTCCTAATCTCTCTGCCCGCCTTTGACGATGGCAGCATCCATTACGATACTGCACACACGGCTTGCGCCATCCTCGCCGGGAACCGATGGGACGGCTACTTCTCAAGTGATCGGGACGGTGCTGCTCGAGTTGACCAGCCGAGCGACGGCATCCTACGTGAGAATAACTACTTCTTCCATCTCTCATCGATATTCACCTCTGCTATTACCGAACCATACGCCGTAATCCCACGCTTTACCGATTGGCGGTTTCCTCATAGGAATCTGCCACCTGTTTGGAGACTGCTTCAAAAGTATTTGGAAGTTCATCGTGCTGAGGTGCAGCCCAACCCGAGCGGGCACTGTTGTCTCAGCGATTACGCCGACGCCGTTGAGATGGCTCATCTGGTTCCCTCATCACTGTCCGCTTGGTGGGCAAGCAACAAGATGGCTTCGTACGGCCGGACGAGCCTGTTTTCGACCGACCCGATCGACATACCGGCCAACTTTATCCCTCTTCGCAGCGACATTCACAGGATGTTTGATGAACGGCACTTTTGCATGGTGCCAAAGATGGCCAGCTCATCCACCTCAGCACCCGCACCTCATCTGGTCGGACACGTCTTCAACTCTACCCCGAGCGAGCAGCTGCCGAAGTTGTGGCACAACAGAGAACTGCATGCCCTGCCGTCGGTTGTCTCGGTCGAATGTCTGTTTGCCCGATTCGCCTGGACCATTTTTTCCCCTGCCGTTTTTCGAGAATTTCTCTACTCAACTCTGACAACGCGGCTGCTCTTGACTTGGAACTCCGACTTGCGAAAACACGTCATCGAGAATGCTGACCCAGAAAGGTGTCGTCGTATATTTGCCGCCGCTAGGTCAAGGAGTGAGAGCCCGAAGAAAAGGTCGAGAGGGGAGTCTGGAGGCAGTGAAGCCCATGACGAGGACGAGAGAGAAGCTGTTAGCGAGAAACATGATTCTCGTGATGATGGATTCTTGTCGGACATAGATAGTGGCTATCATGGTGATCCGTGGTCTTTGGTTGAGCGCCGTTCGGGCATGACGAATGTTGATGCTGAAGAAGAACCAGAACGCGGCAGGACGAGGAAACGCGAGCCTGGTGAGAGTAATGCCGGCGAATTCGGACTAAATGCCACCAATGCGGACTTTCGTCCACCCAAGCGGGCCAATATAGATGCGAGTTGAACTCTTCTGGGTAACATTTTTGCTAATGGTCTGGTATATCTACAAAGGTCTTCTGGGTGCCAAGTGAAATTCGTAGATTATCCTAACTCCAGTTCTCGCTCCAGGTTTTAACGTGGGCAACCATTTATTTTCTTAAAAAAAAAAAGGCCGTTGTTTATCGTGAAGAACGGGTCATACACGCTCATCAAAGCCTCATACAACGATTGAGTTTTGAAAACTTTTACCTCTGGCAGCTTTCTCCACCGTACACGGATGATTGTAGTTATTATTCTTTCTCTTTCACATGACATTGTTATCGTGACGCCAGGCCTGGGTTCACGAGGATTCAGGACTAATTACAAGGGCTGGACTTAGCCACGTCAGCTCAGCCGCGGTGCTTCCCCCTCCGTGAGCCAGTAGTCTCTACTGTCGCCGGGAGACCTACCATCATTCAGGTTAGAATTTCGATGGAAATGCTAAGTACCTAAGTAGGTAGCTGGCCTCCTTAAGTAGTAAGGTTTTAATGAGATAAAGCTGTATAGTTCGTTTATAGTCTCTCACGTTAGTAAAGAGCAGTAGCTTCTAACTTTACCACTTTAAAATGAGGCATATTAGATTTATACTCTTAAACTACTACTCAGCTATTGGCTTAAATGCTTGCGCTACACTTAACTATTAGCTGAGTTTAAATGGGTTCACCCTCTTTACACATACTTTGAGGTATGCACCTCCTTCTGAATATCTCGTCGGCTGAAGGCTAGGGTCAGATGAGCGTAGTGAGAAGGGCTTAACGCAAGGGCCTCTGGAAGACCTCAGGAAGGTTGAATCGTAGTGTTATAGGTAAAGACACTGCAAGGCCCCCGGAGGCAGAAAGGAATCTAGTTCTCTCAAGGATAGACCTAGGGTATTAGCCCTTAGTAAAGCCTATCTATAAAGGGTCTTAGGGAATTATATTAAGCATTAGGCTAGGGTAGGGCTTAGTTTAGAGTTGGTTCTTATTTATCTATTAAATTGTTTACGGATATCGAGCGTAGCGAGGAGGGCTTAATGTAGTCACCTCTAGAGGACCCCCGGGAGGCAGGGACTGCAGTATGTTTATAAGAGGGAGAGAGAAGATTATTGTTATCCCGGCTGAAGCAAACAAGCTTTTCAGAAATACTTCCGTGACATGCGTCTATCCTGACGACCTTGTTCATTCCAAGTTGCCAGCCTCCTACAAGCCAAGCAGAAACACCTGCCTAGCACCTAGTAGGCACCACCACAAACCTTCGCACTTCTAACTTTGCCTCGTCCATCTTTCTCTCTCTCTCTCAGCTCTTCTTCTTTTTCTTCTTTCTTTCTCTTGCCATTCGGCCTCTGTCAATCTTACAATTACAATCTACAGCCCTCTGCACAAAGCCCCATCAAACTCACCAGCCAACATGGCCGAGAACGCACAGAAAATCTTCGATGCTTTCTTGTTTCACTACTCCGATCGGGAGGACGAGATCGACGCGCTCAAAAAAATTATTTCTGCTCGCCCGCGCTTCGAGGAGCCGCTTGACCTCGTTCCCAGCGATGAGCTTGAGAGAAGAATATCCGTGCTTTAGAGGGTTCTAAAAGAGCGAAGGATTTTCTGGGGCAATCGTAAATTGTACTTTACGGCCCTGGAATTTTCGTTCTTAATGACGGTGCCCCTCGCATCTTTGGACAGTCCTGTTTGGTGCAGTTTGGGGCTTGCTCCTGGCCTACTCGGTTCGTTGGTTAACCATTGTGAGCTCACCCCGTTCCTTGCCTCGGTTTGAAGAGCATATGATTGATGAGTGACAGCCTTCGCAACAGAGGAATCTGCAGGCACAGATCGTTCCACAGCCAGTCCATTCAGAAAGATGCCGCTTGAGGACGACACCAGCGAGCTTGCCACGCCGGATACTGAAGAAGAGCCAGAGCCCAGTACTCCAGCTCCTCCTGTTCCTTCTCACGAACCTACCAAGACCGAGGTTGTCCGTAACAAGGCCCAAGTCCACGAATGTCTCAAGTACGACAAAGCACGTTGCATCGTGACGGGAGCTCGCGATCCTCAAGTCTCCCACATCGTACCTTTCACCTGGAATAACACAACGGACAACCTTGAGAAGACTGGGGCAATGATCCCCGTGTTTTCACACTGCCTTGTGCCCGGATTAGCACAGATGATGCAACATCTCAACGCCGGTCTCGGGGTTTCGGACAAGGCTTGGAACATGGTGTCCCTCAGCCCGACGCTTCATACTTGATGGCAAAAGAGATACTTTGGACTCAAATATCAGGCAACCCCCTTCATCGCATGCGATCCAGGGTGCTATCACATACAGCTCCGGTTCCGCTCGACGCCTAGAGCTGTAGAGCAGGATGCAACCCGGGAGATTTGTCTGAATGGCAAACGGATGAAGCAGAAGGGTTCTTAGACCAGCTGCATCATTATTATAGCAACGGTTCTGACCCTGGGTGCGAGGACGAAGGATGCCAAGTGTGTGCGGGAATCAAGGGCGTTTCTGCTTGTCACGCAGACACATTCCTCCCTATCCGATCTGGCGCCCTTATTACAGTCAGACGGCCTGCGGAATTAGCTGATCAATTCTGCACCTAAGCGGAGGAGGCTCTACTAGAGTTTAGGATCATCTGAGGGTAGGATTAATCGAGGGATCAGCTAAGGTTAGGATTAATTAAGGTAAGGATTAGTTGTGGTTAGGATCAGCTAAGGTTAGGACGATCGATGGACTACTCCGTATCTTATCACGCTTTGTCCTCGATCCCCACTCAGCGGTCGATCAATACGGGCCTCATCCAGCCTTCAGTGCTTCTGCTTCACCTGTTTTTCGTCTTGGCTTCAGGCCGTGCAACCTCGGTCCCTGGGCGACCGGGCCACTGCAGCCAGTCTCATGGTCAAAGATGCCATAGTCCAGGATGGGTCGCGCAATCTCGTCGCGCAATAATTGCGCCATGTCGGGTTTGTTATGAGGAATTGACCCCAGTTATGCTTGCATGGTAAGGTTATTAACCTAGTGGCGCAGTCGCTGATCGCGGCGGTAATAAACACAAAACAGGCGGGCCATAGTCCTGCGGAGAAAACACAAACAAACACTTGGCAGGCGTCTTATCTGCACAAACGTCCCTCTCGCATTGCCACCCCGCCGCTGCGACCTGCCCTTCTCAACCTAGAGTCGTGCGAGCGCTTGCAAAGTTCCCCGTGACGTGGGACTTGTGCAGCGTCGCCTCGGCCGACTTACTGGAACAGGCAGTTCCCCAGGAAGACGAGAAAAGCAACGCCAAAGGTGATCGCTGAGCGTCCGAACAACTGCCGCTTTGGGATGCTCGCCGCAGAGCGCGTTGGGCTGGTGATTGGCGGAGTTTGGCATGCGGAGGAATAAACGGGCATTGATGCAACGGCACGATGCGTGCGACATGTCGTGGGCGGGCTGCTGGGCGAATATATCTATCGTCATGTCGGCCCTGAAAACAAAAGAAAACCAGCAAGCTTCTCGCCATTGTCTCTCGTGCCATTGCCTCCCGGAGCCCAATTGTCCCCGTCGAGCCTCAACACACCACCATGAGGACCTCCGCCATCGCCCTCCTCGCCCTGGCCGCCGCGCCCGCGCTGGCCGGGAGCTCCAAGCCGAAGCCCAAGAAGTACGTCACGTCGGACAAGCTCCAGAAGCTGGTCAAGCTGGACGACCTCCTCGCCGGCTCGCAGAAGCTCCAGGACATCGCCGACGCGCACGGCGGCAACCGCGCCTTTGGCAGCAGCGGCCACAACGCCACCGTCGACTACCTCTACGACACGCTGACGGCGCTCGACTACTACGACGTGGTCAAGCAGCCCTTCACCGAGCTCTTCGCCTCGGGCACCGCCGTCGTCACCGTCAACGGCGATGACGTCGACGCCGGCATCATGACTTACACGCCCGGCGGCTCGGCCAGCGGCGCCCTGGTCGCCGTGCCGAACCTCGGGTGCGACGTCGCC
>WPDF01000273.1:0-18966 GCA_019137265.1 Neonectria coccinea
ATAGAAAGCTCTCTTAACTAAGAATTAATATATAAATATAGGAAGCTCTTTTAACTAAGAATTAATACCTAGGTGTAGGAAGCTCTCTTAACTAAGAATTAATATGTGGATGTATAAGATTTATTCCTCTTTCCCCTATATAAGTAGGATCCCTTCTCCCCCCTCTTCCTACTAGTCTTAATCTTATATATAGATATATAAGATCTAGCTCCTATATACCTATACACCCCCCTACCTTCCTACTCTACCTTCCTAATCTAGCCTAACTATACACCTAATTTCCTATACACCCTCCGCTTTCTATTATTAAGGTAAGGATTATTAGGTCCTCTCTAGCTATATACTATACTTTAGTAAAGATAATTTATATTCTATCCTAATATGCCTTATAGGTATATTTATTCTTAGTCTAAAGTAAGGCTTCTAATAATACTACTATCTTATGCTAAGCAGCTAGCTAATAGTAAGACTCTACTAGCTAGCTAATGTTTTTAGTCTATAGGAGCTAGTATTTACCTCTAGAGCCTATTATAAGGGCTGTAATAAGGGAGAAGTAGTATTCTAGCTTAATAATAGAGTCTAAATAATAGTTAAGGTTATACTCTTCTTATTCTTACTTAATAACCTAAGTATACTAGTTAAAAGGTTAATTTTAGTATGCCTTAATAGCTTTATATATATATATCTCCCTAAGTTTATAATTAATCTAATTAAGTAGGCTAATCTCTATAGATAGCTATATTATCTACTTTATAATATATAAGTATTCTATATTATTATTATAAGAGTTATAAACCTTAATAAGGTAGAAAACTACTAGCTTCTTTTATTCTATATAGATTAGTCTTAAAATCACTTAGAGTATTTACTTTATATTAAGGTGCTAATAAAGGAATATCCCCTTAAAGTAGTATATATAAAGGTTTACCCTTATAGCTATAGTGTTAATATTAGCTATAAAGATATCTAGTAGGGTATTAGGATTATTCTAATCTATAATAACCTAAGTCTAAGCTATATTACTATCCGATATATATATAGTCCTAATATTATATCTAGCTAGGGTAAAGATAGTAATAATATAACTATAGGTAATATTAGAATCTAATATATAAGAGCGGGAAGGTTACTATAGTTATAATCTTATATATAGGCTTATAACCTTAAGAGGGGTAGTATTTATAAGCTTACTTATAAGATTATACTTAGCTATAGGTTATTAAAGGGAATCTTACCTTTATACCTATAGGGTATCTATATATACTAAAACGTACTCTTACTTCTTTTAAATATATTAATATATAAGCTTAATACCTCTAATTATAATAGGGCTCTTAATATAGAGCTATTATAAAAAGGTAGCTTACTTATATAATAGTAGTATATTAGGATTAGTATAGGTTTAGTAGTATAGGTAGTTAAGCTTACTATTAGTATTATTTAAAACTAGCTAGTTAATATACTTAACCCTTAGGATAGAGTAATCCCTACTCTTAGTGCGTTTCTAAACGCTATTAATCTTTATAGTAAGTAAGTAGGTAAAGTTCTTAAAGTACTATATTATTATCTCCCTATCGCTAAATAGTAGTATATTTCTACTACTTAGTATAGCCTTACTTCTTAAGTTAAACATTATAATAACCCTATAGTAGTATATACTAAAGTTAAGCCTTACCTTAGGCCTAATAGTAGCTATAGGGTCCCTAGCCTAAATATAGTTAATAATAAGGGCTTTACTAGATAAGAATAGGGCCTTTATATACGCTTAGCTATTCTAGAGGACCTACTTATAAAGGGTAAAGCTTACTTTAAATAATACCTTCTTAACCTATACTATTAATAGGAGTATATCCTATATAGGGTATAATATAGTACTGTTTAGGAGCTATATTTAGGTCTATATTATCCTTTAGATCTATATAAGCTATAGTATCTATTAAATAGCTTTACTATTAAGCTAGCTTACTTAGGATAGCTTAGTAGTAGCCTCCCTTAGTAAGTCTAAGGATATAATCTATAGATAAATATTACTATTTATATTATAGAATTACTAAAGAGCCTATAGGTTTAGGTAGGCCTTTAGTATCTTTATAGTAAAGAGGCTATAGCTTACCTTACTATTAAAGGTATTATTAGTATATAGATTATAATCTAAGTAGTATAGTCCTAATAACTAGCTAAGCTCTTCTACCTTTAGAACTTAGTATACTTTATATTACTTCTATATAAGCATTAGTAGGTAGATAATATCCTATAGGGAATTATAAAGGGGAGTACTAATTACTTATATTACTTAGTTCTAAGAGAAGAGTTATAATATATTAAAGTAGAACCCTATTATCCTCTTAACTATTTATACCTTATTTATAATTAGGTAGTTAAAGTAAAAGTTAGTAAACACCTTATTATATAGTTAGTATATAATTAGGTTACTATTAGTAAGCTTTATACTATTAGGTATAGTAAAGTATATACTACCTATATTAATAGAGCTATAAGAGTAGTTAAGTGAGTAATAAGATCTAAGAGTTAATAGGGTACTAATAATAATTAGTTCTTTCTCTTCCCTAATACTACCCTTAGCCCCCTTAAAGCTTATCTAAGCGTACCTTTTTTATACTAATAAGGGGATAGAATTCTTATTAAATTAGAATAGCCTTTCCTACTTAATAATAAACTAAACTAACTAAATAGGATAGATTAAGATAATAATAACCTAGCTAGTCTAGTAATATTAGGTTATATATAATATAAGATAGAATATATTTAAACTTACTATAGGATCTTCTAGGCTCTCTATAGATTAGAGATTATATATATATTAGATAAGGTCTTATATAGTTAAGACCTTTACTATTAAATCTAGGAAGGTACTAGCTAAGCTATAGTATATATAGATATTAAAGTTAAAGCTATCCTTTATCTTATAATATATCTAGAAGATTAAGTTAATAGGGGTAAGTATAAGATAAGGCTAGAATATAATTTTATTACCTTACTATTATAAATATATAAGCTACTAATTATAAAAGTAAAGCGCTATAAGGTAAGTCTTTATCTTACTTATACCTATCTTATTAGATAGGAAAATATATTCCTTTTTATACTTAACCTATTAGATAATATTATATGCATTTAGTACTAAATTAATATTAATAATCTAATATATAGATATATAAGTAAAGGTATATACTCTCTTATATAAGTATATAAGATTATATTATAAGGGCTTACTAAGGAGCTAATATAGCTTTAGTAGCTATATATCCTTTTAGTCTAGATAGATTAAGAGGTTTAAATATAGTAAAAGCCTATATAAGTTTAGTATATTATTAACTCTAAAATCCTACTCTAGCTATAGTAAGTTTATAAATATCTCTAATAAGTATCCCTTCTATATCTTATTAATTAAGTTATTTAGGTTCTCTTAGTGCTTAATAGTATACTCCTAGAGGTAGGGACTTTTAGACTACTTTAGTATATACTTATCTATCTTTATAAGGTTAATAGCACTCTTATATATAGGAAGCTAGGACTTAACCGCCTAAAGGATCTTCTCCTAGTCTAAGAATATATAAAGGCCCTTAAGGGTCTTAATAAGGGCCTTTTAGTTATAAGCGTTTATAGGTAAGGCATTAGCAATCTAGCTACCTAATTACTTAAGCCTATCCTAAATCTTCCTTTAGGTATAGGTTAACTATATAGCCTTTATAATAAGGCTATAAACATCTAAGGCTAGGATTCTAGCTAAAGGGGTATATTTAAGAGGCAGTAGTAATAGCTCCTTATTAATCTCTATATCCTTATATTCCTCTTTATACTCTTTAGCCTATTAGGCTATATTAATAGCTTATACCTACTATTACTACTTAAGGATAAGCATTTTATTAATATAATAATTAACTAAAGGGTTAATATAGAATATTATAGCGCTAAGCTTAAATCTAGAGTTAGTATACTTAGGCTAAGTATAGTTATTATTTATTAGTATATATATAGCCTTAATCTAGTTAGAGCGCTTCTTTCGCTTAGTAATATAGTAATAAACTAAGAATACTACTTAGTTTAGATCCTCTATAGAGAAATACCTAATAATAATAATAGGCTTTATACTATTACTATACTATATAGAGTAGTAATATTTATATACTAATAGGTTTAAAGAGTATTAAATAGTTAGATCCTACTTAATAGGGGCGAATATAAGGATTTACACTATATAGATTAGTATAAACCTAATTAAGTCTAGCTTTACGCTAATATTAATATATAATAGTTCCTAGGAGAGGATAAGGATAAAGGTTAGCTAGCCTAATAACCTAATAATACCTTTAACTATCTATTAATAGTATTACTATTTAATAGTAATAATAATATAATTTAGGCTTAGTGCGATTATATAGCCTTAGTAGACTAACTTAGGCTTAGCCTTAAGTATAGCTTAATAGTAAGGTAGGATTAATCTATCTTTCTTAGTTAGTATCTCTATATTACCTTATAGTCTATTATTAATCCCTATAGGTAAGTAGATAAGGGGGTTAATAGTTAATAGTAAGGATATAACTTTTAATATACTAAAATAATAGTTAATAATAATTATTATATATTAAATAATATTAATAATTAGTAGTATTATTAGAATCTTATATATAAGGGTATAAAGGCTATAGAGAGAGGGCTTTAATATAGCTAAGTATAAAATTATAATAAATATACTAATAATATTTAAGAATAGAGCTATATAAGCATTCTAGGAGAAGTTATTATACTACGCTAGAATGCTAAGGTTTATAATAGTAGTATTCTATTTATATTAGATAAGTACTTTAGCTAGGTAGCTAATCTACTTTTAGTCCTCTTAGCGCTTAAGCTTTATTACCTTATTAACCTTTAGCTTAGTAGAGATATACTAAGGGAAGTTTAGCTTAAATTTAGTATACTAAATAAGTAGCTTTACCTTAGGCTTAAGATCTTTAAGCCTATTAGCGCTTAAGAAGAGGAGCGTTCTAGCATTCTCCTCTAAGGGTATAGCTATAGTATTATCGCTAGCTAGGTTATCCTTAGCTATAAGCTCCTTTAGAACTTAGGGCTCCTTTAGAACCTAAGGCTCCTTTAGAATCTAGGGCTCCTTTAGAATCTAGGGCTATTTAGGGCTAATAGTAATAGTTATATTATTATACTTAACTTAGTATAGGTGCTTTTTACATTTAAAGCATTTCCTCTTCTAGTATAATATCTTTACGGTAGGAGGTAAAGGAAGGTCTAAATTAGTATTAATACCCTTAGCTAAGAGTGGGTTAATAGCTACTTATATAATCTTAGTAAGTAGGACTAAATAAGTATTATAGCTATAGCCTCTTAATTTCCCTATATCGTATAGGGTAATTAGCTTAAATAAGTAACCCTAATCCTTAGATAATACCTTAGGCTATAACCTAATAAGTAGGTATATAAATACTATATATAAGGGGATAGCTTAGTAAGGCTAGTAGTAAGTAGAGAGAGAGGTATAATAATATAGGAATTAAAAAGGTAGGAAAAGATTAAGGTTAAGTTTCTTATAAGATATTAAGTATAAATAGGTATACTTATATAATCTTAAAGCTTAATAATACTTATATATATATATATTAGATTATAACCCTAGTTATAAAGAGTAATATTACTTTTAATACTTATATATATATATACTAGATTATAACCCTAATTATAAAGAGTAATATTACTTCTAAGAGTAGTAAATAATACTTATATAAGTATATATATAATTTAGACTCTAATAGGAGAGGATTATTAGTACTCTTATATAGTATTATATAGTTTTAAAAGTTTATAGTAAGAGAAAGAAAGTATAAGTTAAATTATAATAGGGTATAAAATATCCCTAATAACTAATCTTATTATATAAGGTAGAGAAAGCTAAAAGTATACTCTTAGTACTATAATATTTCCTACTTCTAATATAATTAATCTAATCTCCCTAAGGATATATAAGCTAAATCCTAAAAAGATAAACTCTATTATAAGCTACTCTATATTACTTATAACCTAAGGGATATACTAGCTAGGCCCTAAAAAGATAAACTTTATTATAAGCTACTTTATAATACTTATAACCTATCTTACTAAAACTCTAATTCGAATAATTAAGATACTAAACCTAATTTAGAAAGTAAGTAAGTAATTATAATAATAATATTAAGGTATTACCCCTTAAATATAATATTAGCTTAGTCCTTAAGCTATATTTTATATTCTTAATTTCCCTATAGGGTTATAGCTAAAATTCTTAAATCTCCTATAGGCTTACTATAGTTTTTAATTACCTTACTTAGCTCCTTTAAGTAATAATAGATAATACTAATAATAAGGTTTTAGAATAGATAATAGTAGTAATTCTTTAGCTTAGCGAATAGTCTAAACTAATAAGGGTATTAATTCTATAGTCTTTAATACTTTTAGTATACTATATAGTTTATAAAGCTAATATTCTTATTTACCTATATACTATAAATATTATTACTATTAGTTAGGTAATATATAATATCCTTTATATTATATACTATATACTTATCTCTTAGGTAGATATTACTATATCTATTAAGCTAGTAGGTTTAAGCATCCTTATAGCCTAGAATATAATAGTTAGAGTAGAAGGTTTTAAAAGCCTAAAAGACCTTATTTAACTTATGTAATTTATTAAGCATACTAATAGTGCTTATAATATTAGCAGCCCTTATAGTCTAGTAGTTACTAAAGTATTAGCTACTTTTATTAATATTCTAGCTAGTTATTACTAAAGACTTTAAGCTATTACTAATCTTACGTAAAGGTATCCTCTATAGTATATCCTCTAAGGGTATTAAGACCCTACTTATATCTATTAGGTCCTATAGTATTATAGTAAGTATTATAATAGTTAGTAGGCTATAGTTACTATACTACTATAAGTACTCTATATAGTATATATTATAAGATACCTTATTAGGGGTATAAAGTTTATAATTAATTCTATTAAAGTATATAAAGAGGATAATCTAATAGTATTTAGTTAATATAAATACCCTAATTATATAATCTATAGACCTTAAGTATATAAGTATAACTTCTATAGAGGCTATACTCTTATCCCTCTTAATACGATTAAGCTACTATATAAGATTAATTAGAGAATATAGCTCCTTAAGTATAATAATAGTAATAATACTAGGGATATTAATACTAAGCCTAAAGGTAGTAATTATAATAATAATATACCTATTAGCCTTCTAATACTATAGTATTACTTTATACTCTATATTAAGTATACTTATATAGTAGAGTTCCTACTTAGTACTACTAGCTAGCTCTATATATTAAGCTATTAACCTATAGTAGATAATTACTTATATAGTACTATTTATAATAGTACCTATTAGTAGTTAGAGAATATCCTAAGCGATAGATACTTACTCTATAAAGGTATCTACTTATATCTAGCTATATTAAAGGTTTACTTAGCCTATTAGGGCTTAAATAATAGTAGCTTTAGTAGCCTATAGGGAGGTTTTAAAGGCTAGCTCTAAGGATAGGGGTAAGGTTATAGTAAGGAATACCCTCTTAAGCAAAAGCTTAGCTATCTTAAGGCTAATACGTATAAGTAAGCAGTAAAAGGAGTTATACCTATTAAGAGCAATATATACCTTATTAATAATAATTTAGTCTAGTTAGTATTAATCCCTTAGCTTCTCTATAAAACTAATCTAATTTACCTAATAGAGTTATTCTAAAGTAACTAGTATAATAGGGGCTAGCATTAAGGTCTAACTATTATCCTTTTAGATCTATATAATAATACTAATTATAGCTAAGCGATTAGTAATATCTTACTAAAAAGTAACTAAAAGGGAAATAATAATTATAATATTGCTACTATTAATAAAGGTAGGGAGTATAAATACTAAGCTCTTTCTAGAGCCTATACTAGTAATATATATAATATCTCTAGTAGTAATAGTAATAGTATTAAGTACTTTCTATTAGTAGTCTTATAGAGAGATAGTTAGGTTCCTTAGTATTATTCGTATAGTATTATTAGTTATAAGAGCTAAGAGGGATATTAAGCGTATAGATTAGTATTATTTCTAATCTAACTACTTACCTATAGTATTAATAGAATGCTTAAGACTTCCTTGCTTAAGGCTAAGGATAGTATACTATATAATTATAATAGGGAGGAATAGCATAATATATCTAACAGCCTAAACTTTAGTAGTCTTATAGGTATATACTTACTAAGCAATAGCTATTATATAGGCAGCTTAAAGATTAAGAATCTAACGTATAGATATAATAGTTAGTAATACTTAATTATCTCTAAATCCCTTATCTCTATAGTTTAGTTTAAGTTTACTAGCTATAAAATGTTTATTATAAGTAAGAGGACCTAAATAGCGCCTTAAAAGTATAATATATATATAGTGCTAAATGTAAGTTCTTAGGCCCTTTTTAATAATAATACTAATAAGCTTTACTATTTAATTCGTTAGGATCTTAATTAGCTATACTTTAGGTTATATATATATATTATTAATAGTAGTAAAGGGCTATAAGCTAGAATCTAATAAGCTAGTATATAAAGAGGTATATAAGGCTGCTTATACTAGTGTATATAAGATTATAGCTCTTTCTTCTACGCTTAGCTATATAATTAGATTAAGGCTAGAGTTTTACTATATAAAGTTACTAATAAATAAGAGTGTTATTAATATTAAGAAGGCATTTAGAATAGTTAATTAGTATAATATCTTAGCAAATAGCTAAACTAAAGCAATATATTAAACTAGTAGGTAGCTAATAATATTAGGGAGGAAGCACTAGATAGGCTTCTCTTATACTATATTTATTATACCTTTATACTATATAGTATAAATTAAAACCTAATTATTAATAATAAAGATATTTCTCCTTAAAGATAATATATTCTTAACATTAATTAATAAGAGCTTAATAGCCTAGCCTAGCTACCTACTAATTATATAGGTAAGGATAGTAAGCATTTAAACTAGCTAGTTTACCTTAGTAAGGTATACCTTAGTAGCTAATATATTAAGACTATTAGAGTTAACTATAGTTAGGATAGTATAGCCTTTATTAACTATCTAACTAAGGTAATATATAGCTAATTAGGCCTATAGATTATTATATACCTTTATAAAGGAGAAGTCTTAGATTAACTAATAGGGCTAATTATAAATCTTAAAGAGGGCTAGTATAAGCTACTAAGTGCTTACTATAGTTAATAGATCGTTTAGGCTTAGTAGGTAAGCCTTTAGTAGGCTATTAGCCTCTTATATCCCCCGCTTAATACTATTAATAATATTACTAAGCATTACTAAGTAGCTATTAAATATTACCTTATTACTAACCTAGGAAATTATATTTAGCTTATACTATTTCTTCCTAATGTTAAAGGTTATACCTTACTATAGGTAAACCTTTACTATAGGTATTATAAAAGCCACTAAGGTTATATATATAATATCTTTTATTTTTAAGCTAATAAGGTAGGTAAGGGGTATATTAGGGTTCTAAGTGATTACCTTCTTAGCCCGCTTTTAGGTATAGAAGGGGGCTGCCTTAGCTAGGGCGCCTAAGTAGTTAGGGTATTCTCTAGCCTTATACTACTATTTACTACCTATATAGCAAACTGCTAGAACTACTAGTGCTAATAGTAATAGGGACTTAAATGTATCTTTATAGAGCTTTTAGTTAACTATAGACTAAATAGTATTAATAATAATAGGCTTAATAGCTCTAAAGGTAGTTATAGTATTATATTCCTATAGGTAGGATAGAGTAGCTCTTTAGTATAGTAAAAACATAAGTAGGCTAGTAATATCTAGGGGAGGGTTTAGTATATTAGAGAGGTAGTTAAAAATAGTACTAATAAGGTTAATATAGGTTAATATAGTCTCTTTACTAATAGACTTTAACCTACTAAATAGATCTATCTATTTTACTCTCTAATTTAGGATCTACCTAATAGGCTAAGATTAAACCTAAGTAGCCTTAGTATTAGTAGCTAGTATTATTATAGTAAGATACTATAGCTAGTAGGGCTTAGTATAAGCAGCTAAGAGGCTAAGAACCTAGCTAAAGGACTAAGTAGCTAAGTAACTATTAAAACCTAGCTATAAGATAAATAAGTTTAATATCTCCTTATAGTACTATAAAATAAGAGAGTTACTTATAGATTATAGCTCTACCTATCTCTTTACTACTAGGGAGGAGAATAGAGTAATATCTATAGAATATATAGCTACTAATAGTAGGAATACCTAAAAGTAAAATACTGCCTTACTACTCTATATAGTAAATCCCTATATTTTAATAGGGTATATATCTTATTTTAGCTATCTATTATACTATTAGGTTATATAGGATTTTAAGGAGTTACTACTTAGGAAGTAATAAGTATAGTACTTATATATAATCCTATTACTTACTAGCTCTAGGAAAGATAGTATAGGTAAGAATTCCTATAGATTTTATAGCTTTAACTATTAAGTAACTATATTATAAGCTTTTATAATATTATAGCCCTTAAATAGGTTTAGGATAGATTATAACTTAGTAGGACTAATAGCTATTAAGCTATAATCTCTTATATAGCTATATAGAGATATAATATATAGTAGGAGAAATATATTATAAATCTTATAATATATAGAACTAACTATAGGGATAATATAAAAGTATTTAATCTTATTAAAAGTATTTAGTATAGTGAATTATAAAAGGTAAATAAATATAAGGACTAATAAGGAGGTAATATTAAAGTGTTCTACTAATATAAGTTTAGATATAATAGCTTATTCTATACCTAAGATTAATAATAGTATAAAGTTATTAAATAGTATAAAAGATAGTAATATATTAAACTTTAGATAAAATAATAATCTATAGGAATATAAGAATCTAATATATAGATATATAAGATTAGTATAGTAGAATATATAAAAGTGTAAATATAGCTCTATAAGGGATATACTATAAGGCTTCTAGCCTAATATAATAGAAGACTATATTTAGTTAGAATATTATATATAAATATATAAGATTAATAAATATAAGTTAGGAGTTATATAGATAAGTAGGTAATAATAGTAATATTAATTATACCTAATATAGGTAGGTACTTACTATACCTATAGAATAGTAATTATAACTATAAAGCCTAATCTTAAATAGTTAAAGGGAGGAATAAGAAAATAATATAAGAGGGAGAAAGAAAGTTAAGGAGGGGAGAGTAGAAGATTAGTCTTTTTATACTATAGGTATAAGTATAAGTTTAGTTATAAACTTATATATAAGATTTTAAGTTAATATAGATTTATTTAAACTACTATATAAGGTTATAATTTAATAAACTTTTACCCTTATAAGTAAGATTTATATAGTATAATATAATTAGTAAAGAGGCTACTTATTACTTAGCATTCTTAATTAAGGCTATCTAACTACTTACTATATTACTATAAGGTATAAATCACTTTAGCACTCTAATATAAATAGAATCTTTAGGCTATAAGAGTTAAGCATTAGTTATTAAAGCTATATAAGTACTAAGGTCTTAATAGGCACCCTAGAGTATAATAGCTATCTATCTGAAAAGAGCTAATAGTAAAGTATATAACTAATTGTATATTTTATCCCTTATTTATTATCTATTTAGCTAAAGATTTCTAGTATATACTATTAGTATTTATATATTCCTTAAGTACTTACTTCTACCTTTAGCCTAACTATATAGTACTAGCCTTTTCTTTCCCCTACTAAGCTTAAGTATAGTAGCGTTAAGACTAGTTAGGTATTAAAGGTTTAGTTTACTTATAGTATTAAAGGCGCTATTATTCTAAGCGTAGGCTTTTATAACCTAAGTGTTTTTATTATTATTATTATTATTTTTATTATTATTATTATTATCCTTTAGCTTAAAGCCTTTTAGGACCTTATCTTTATTAATTATAATATACTCGCTTAGTGCCTTTTTAGTATATTTAATTATTACTTACCTTACTTACTATCGCTTTATAAGTAGGGTTAAGTTATTAGTAACTCTCTTAGTGACTTAAGTATATATCTTTATTATTTAGGCTATTATTTTCTTATATATTACTATATATAGGTAGGTAAGTATTTTAGCTAGAGTAGTAGTTAAATTAATATTCTTACCTAAGGAGTATACTATTTTAACGATTAAGTTTATTACTTCTATCTAAAAGGCCTATTTATCTAGGGTAGTATTAAGTATACTAATAGTAATAAGCGAAAAGATATAGCTAAGCTTCTTTACCTTATTAGAGTAATACTCTATATTAGTACTTATTATCTCCTATTTAACTAGCTAGAAGTATTAGTTAAAGGGTTAATACTAATAGGCCTTAATAGCCTTATAGATATAAATTTTATAAAGCTTAAATCTAATCTAGTCTATTAGGCTAATCTTAAATAATAATTAAGTTATCTATTTTATTATAATAAGGCGCTTAATATTATTATAATATAAGTCTTATATCTTTAGTAAATAGAATATAATAGTATTATTTTACCTAATATAAATAAGGTAACTAATAATCTAAAGTATTATCTTAGTATTAAGATGCTAGGATAGGAATAATCCCTTTAAATAATATAAGTATATATTTACACTAGTTAATATAGTATTAATATTAGCTATAAATATCTATAGGTTAGATTCTATATTATTTTAATTTATAATAATACTAAAGCGGTTAGCATTTAAGTTTATAGATTAAACTATACTAATATTATATCTAGCTAGGGTTAAAATAGTAATAATATAGCTAGATAGAAGGTTAATAGGTAAATTTAGTATTAGTAAAAAGAGGGGAAGGGTAATAGTTATAATCCTATATATAAGCGTATAAAAGCACTTATAAGTTTATATATAAGATTATAATTAGCTATTATAATAGCTAATAGTTATAATATTATATATAAACGTATAAGTATAGTTAATATATCTATATATAAGATTATAATTAAAGGGTTAATATAAACTTACCTTTATATCTATAGTATATTAATATATATAAGGGTATATTCCCCTTCTTTATAGATATAATAATATATAAGCTTTAAAGCGTAGATTATAATAAGCGATTTAGTATAGAGCTAGTAAATAAAGTTAGTATAGTTAGTTAATAGTATTATATACTTATCCTCCCTTATCTAATAGTAAAGGTATATTAGACCTTTATTTAGGTTAGACTTAACTAACTAGTTAATATAGTTAACACTAAGGATTAGCTCTTTAGAGGTAGGTCTATCTCCTTTCTTAGCTTACTAGAAATATAAGGAGAGAGCTATCTTATAGCTAAATAAGATAGAATCCTTATCAGTTAGGATAGCTTAGCTTTTTAAGTTAAATATAGAGAGTACTACCTATTAGTAGATACTAAAGTTAAGGTTTAACTCTTAGGCCGCTTAGGTGCTTAGCCTAGCTTTATCCTCTATATTAAATAGCTAATTAGTAAAGGTCTTATTAATATTCTTTACCTATTTATACTCTAAGGCAGTCTAATTGTATATAAACTTCTTAACTTATATTATAGTAGGTAGGAGGTCTTAAGTAAGGAAGATAGTCTTACTATTAGGGAGGGTTACCTTAGTTCTTATAGTTCTTTAAATCTATATTATTATAAGGATATATTATATAATATATATACTAAAGTTACTAGACTATTATAAATCCCTTACTATATACTAGAAAAGGTTAAGTAATATTATTTAGAGTTAGTATTTAGGGTTCTTATTAAAAGCCTTCTAGAGAATATTTAATCCTAGGGTAGGCCTATCCTTTATAGTAAAGATACTATAGTATATTTCCCTACTAATAGTATTAACCTCCTTATAAGGATTATATATAGGATTATAAAGACTAAGTGCTTAACCTAAGTCTATAGAGTACTCCTAATTAATACTATAATTATCCTATATAAGACCTAATAAGGCTAGGATATCCTTTAGAGAACTAAATAATAATATACTAAAGACCTAAAGAAAGCACTCCTACTTAAAGAGCTTTAATATATTATAATAGGAGCTATTCCTCTTCTTAATATAGTAGGCCTTATTAGTAATAAGGAAGTTAAAATAGAGGTTAGAAAGATTACTATCTTTTAGAATAAATAAAACTATATTCCTATCTATAGTATAATAATTATCCTTAAGTAGATACTAAATACTACCGTTCTTAACCTTATTAATTATATAGTTCTAAGTATAGTAAGGAATAGATAAATACTAAAAGGAGGGAAGAGTAATATTAAAGTTATTATACTTAATATTACACTTATTTTCATTATTATTATTATTACTATTATCCCTATTAGCTTCCTACTAAGCCTTAGCCCTTCTAGCCTAAGCGGCCTAAGGTATAATATCCCCTATAAAGTGAAATAATTAGTTTATACGCACTATTATACATAATAACTAGATAGGATAAGTTATTAGAACTAATATCTAGCTAGTCTAGTAAGGTTAGTAAAGCTTAATAGGGGGAAGGGATAATAAGGGTACTTACTAATTACTTATTAGTCTTTATATTTAGGTTAATAAGATGCTTAATAAGCTTTTATCTTAATAGTATTATAGCCTTAAGGTCTAGGAAAGACCCTAGCGATCTATAATATATAAGGACTATAAAGGATAGGAAATTATCCTTTATTTCCTTATATATTTAGAAGATTAAATTTATAAGTATTATTACTAAGCTTAGTCTAAATATAACCTTCTCTTTAGCGTTTTAGCACTAAATAGGTTATTTAATAGATAGGTATATTAACTTAAGGTATACTTTAATCTTTCTTATGCTTATTTTATTTATAAGAATAGTATAGTAAAGTAAACCTATACTCTATTCAGCTAGTTCTACTATATTTATTAGGGAGTTAGCTAAGGTTAGAATCTTATATAAGGGTGTATAAGGTAATAAGCTTATATATTAAAGTATTAAATTATAATATTTAGTATAAGGGGGGACTTACCTAAGAGCTAGTAGGGTTTAAGTAGCTATATCCTTTTACTCTCTAGAAATAAAGAGAGATTAAGAAATACTAATAGACTATATTTAGTAAGGATATTATTAATATTTCTAGTCTAAATAGGCTAAATAGTATTTATAAAGATCTTTAAGGTATACTACTTTTAGAGTTTATTTATTAAGTTATTTATATTTTCCTAGTTTCTAATAGTAAAGTCTTAAATATATAATAATTCTTACTATTTCTATATATAGTTATCTATAGATTTAATAGGAATAGATTTAGTAAAGAATAGTAATTATACCTTAATAGACTTAAGGATAGTTTCTTAATCGGGAAATAAATAAAGACCCTTAAGGGTCTTAATTAGTATCTTATATATATTCTTATCTATTTTAGGTATTCCTTAAGCGCTTAGGTTTAGCCTCTTTATCCCCTATTTAATAGTTTACTATATATAGGTAGATTATATTACCTTTATTACTATTATACTAATATTAATAGCCTTAAGTCCTATTAGTAGCTAATAAGACTCTAAAGGGGTAAGTAGTTTTTCTCCTTAGTTTATAGCGGCTTATATAGTAGTTTCTTACTTTTTCCCCTCCTTCCTTATTTAAGCTTTTATCTTTTAGATCTTACGGTTAAATATTAGGTTTTTATTTATAGTATAATAAGTAGCGATTTAGACTAGAGTATCCTAAGCCTTACTAGGGTTAAAGTTAGAATCTATATATCCTAGCTACTTATAAGCCTTAGTTAGCAGCTTTTTACTCTTAATAAATAAGACTCTATTAGTCTAGTATAACTTATAGAAGTATAATAGAAGGATAGTATAGTTTAAGTCTTTATTAGAGAATTTATTATAAATTAGTATAGGTTTTACTTAGTAATCTTTATTAAGGGTTAAGTATTAATAGTTATATACTATTAAATCCTTATTATACTTAATACTAGATATCTATTTAACTAGTGTGAATATAAGTACCTAAAGCGCTATAATAATTAGTATTATAATAGGATTAAGTTCTAACTTAGCTTAGTTATTTATAGCTATTTTTATAATATATAGAATAAAGGATAGTTATAAATAGAACTTAATAACCTTATCTATTAGGTTAAGGTACTTATTCTCTTTAACTATAGTAATAATAGTATTAAGGCTAGAATAGGTAAATATCTTATTAGATATCTTATTAGCTATAGTAAAGGCAATTTATTATATATAAGTAGTATAGAGCCTACCTTATATATTATTATTATTATTATCTTTATTTAAACCCTTACCTATAGTCTAGTTTATAACTACCTAAATCTATAGACTCTTAGCCTTTATTTTAGCTCTTATAGCCTTAATAGTAAAGTTTTAATTTATAATACAATTAGTAATCTAAGTAATATTAGTAACTATAATAATTATTAGTATCTAATATATAAAGGTATAAATAGGGAGGGAGGGAAGGATTAATATAAAGGAGCATAAGATTATTACTAGTATTAAATATATAAAGGGTAGGCTTAATATAAGAGGGCATATAATTATAACTAGACTTACTAATAATATTAATAAATAATATTATTTATACTATACTTATAAAGTTATTATACTATATAAGGATTCTAAGATTAATAATAAAAGAGTTCTATTTATACTATATAAGCACTCTAGTTAGATAGTTAATAGCCTTCTACTAGCGCTAGAGTTCTACCTTTTAAGCTAGTATAATATCCTTTACTTCTTTCTATATATACTAAGGGTACTTAAAACTAAGCTTAAGTTACTAAGTAGGTATCTTATATTTCTTAGTAATATCCTTAAGTTAGCCTATACTAATAAACCTAAAGGTTAAATTACTATTTAGAGTTAGTATATCCTTATTATTATTATTTAGTTTAATAGTAGTAATAAGTTTAGTAATAGTAATAAGTTTAATAATAATAATAAGTTTAATAGTAATAGTAGGTTTAATAGTAATAATAAGTTTAATAGTAATAATAAGTTTAGTAGTAATAGTAAGTTTAATAGTAGTAATAGGTTTAGTAATAGTAGTAAGTTTAGTAATAGTAATAGGTTTAATAGTAATAATAGGTTTAGTAGTAATAATAGGTTTAGTAGTAATAGTAAGTTTAGTAGTAGTAGTAGGTTTAATAGTAGTAAAGGTAGTAGCTTTAGAAGTAGCAGCTTTATTTTTTAGGCTAGCGTTCTTTATACTAGCTGCTAACTTATCCTAGTTAGATTAAGTTATAAGTCTCTCTTACTCTTAGGGTTAGAGTAGAACTAGTATTATACTATCTTTAGCTAGCTATAAGTTAAGATCCTTAGTAGGTAGTATAAAAGGGGAGTTATTATTAGTTTATAATATAGAGGTCTTATTAGTTAAGGTACTATTAGTTTCCTAGTTAAGAGCTATAACCTTTAGGTCTTTTATACTAAGTTATAATAAAAAGAGTAAGTATTATACTATATTAGCTTAAGAGGGAGAATCTTATATATTTAACTATATAGGTAAGATAAATAATAGTATAGTAGTATAATCTTATAAATATTAGGATAATATAATTTATATAGTAATACTTAAGATTATAGTTTAAAAGTAAGTATTATTAGTAGGGGTATATTAAATATAAGAAGAACTTATATAGTAAATTAAATAGTAAAGGCTTTTAGTATATATATATACTTATAATATTATATATAAGTATATAAAGGTAAGCTATATATAATATAGTAGAAGATAAGTTATATAAAAGAGGAAAGAGGTTAAGGTTAAATATATTAATAAGAGTAAAGTTAATATAGTTAATTATAATACTAACCTAATTTAGAAAGGTATATTTAGAATATAATTATTAGTATATAAGTAATAGCTATTAGTTTACTAGTATATAAGTAATAGCTATTAGTTTACTAATATACTAGTAATAGCTATTAACTATTTAGCTAAATATAATTAAGGGCTATTATATAGCTATATATAAGATTATAATATATATCTCTTATTATATATTTTAATAATACCCTTATATACTTTAGAGATATCCCTTTACCTTTTAATTATCCTAGTACTACTATATAAATATATATCTCTATTTTCTCCTACTTATATCTTAATACTTTTTATCTTTCTATAACTCCCTTAACTTCTTTCCTCTACTTATATCTTAATACCTTTTATCTTTTTATAACTCTCTTAACTTCTTTCCTTTACTTATATCTTAATACCTTTTATCCTTTTTTAGCTCTCTTAACTTTTTTCTTCTACTTATATCTTAATACTTTTTATCCTTCTTTAGCTCCCCTAACTTCTTTCCTTTACTTATATCTTAATACTTTTTATTCTTTTTTAGCTCCCTTAACTTTTTTATTTATAAGTTTCTAATAAAGCCCTTATAAAACTTAAAAATAGATACCCTTTTACTTCCCTACTACCCTAGTACTACTATATAGGCTTTCCTTTATAGTTCTACGCTTAAAGATATTTAGCCTTACTTAAATAGCTTTTAGATAATAGTAAGTTATAATAAAGATATCTTTTAGCTTAGATTTATTTATTAACCTACCCTTATAAAACCTACTAAGTTAAACTATTATAACTTTTATCCTTTATAAATTATTATAGAAGTTAAGAAGTAAGTATTTAGACTTATCTATAAATATAAATATAATAAGTATTAGTACCTTTTTAACTTATATTTATTTATTAACCTACTCTTATAGAACCTATTAAGTTAACCTACTCTTATAGAACCTATTAAGTTAACTTACTCTTATAGAACCTACTAAGTTAACCTACTCTTATAGAACCTACTACGTTAACTTATTCTTATAGAACCTACTAAGTTAACCTACTCTTATATAACCTACTAAGTTAAACTACTCTTATATAACCTACTAATTTAACCTTATATTATAGAACCT
>WPDF01000274.1:0-37787 GCA_019137265.1 Neonectria coccinea
GGGGGGGGGGAGGGCGGCAAACCAGTGAGAAGGGACAAATGGGAGGAGAAACCCGAGAAAAGGAAGAAGCTTCGTTGGCTAACCTGGGTTTCCACGCAGACAAGAGAGGAAGAAAAAAAAGAAGAAAAAAAAAGGAATCTCGAACGGAACGAAGCGATACCGAATCGAAGCCGAGACGAAAAAAGCGACAGCAAGAAAACCCCCAGGCAAAGCCGAAATCAAGACGAGACGACACGAGACGACACACGCGTAAAAGCGAATCGAAACGAAGCGCAACCTGCGACGCAATCCGTACATCTCGGTCCCCTTCTCTTCGTGGTTACTCCTGACTTGGCTCTGTGTTGGCTCACTGCTGTGTTGGCTCTCTGTGCTGTGTTGTGTCTCTCAGTCTCGTCCGGACATTCTTCTCCCTCTTCATCTTTTTCTCTTTTTTCCCCCCTCCTTCGCTCCTCTTTCCCGCGCGTCCGCCAATCGACCGACCTAAAACCAACTCGTTTCTTCTCTCTTCCCAGCCATGTGTTACTTCGAGCAGACCCGCTGGGCATGCGGTTACTGGCGCTGGGGTCATTTTCGGCAGCAGTGCAACAAGGAGTACCGTATGGGCGAGACATGCGGGCTGAAGCTCGTCTACGAGACGCGGACGGAACCCGACGTGTGCAAGCTCTGCCATGACACGGAGAAGAAGCAGCGGCGGTACGACAAGATGTGGCGCGACGTCCAGCGGTGGCAGCGCGAGGGCAACCGGACCGCGACCATTGAGCGGACGTGCAACGAGATGCAAGATGTCATGGGGCAGATCTACCGGATGAGAGAAGAGCACGACAATAGGCTACAATCGTTGGGACAGGTATGATGAAGCATTTTATTTCTGGGAAGGGAGGGGAGGTGAGGATTGGAAAGAGAGAATGGAAGAGGGGTGGAGGAGGGAAGAGGAGGAGGAGGAGGAAAGTGAGGGGAGAGGGAATAATAATAATGCCCCTTGTTTTGTGTGTGTGTGTGTGTGTGTGTGTGTGAGGGGAAAAAAGGGGGAGGGGCAACAAGAGGAGGAGGGGGAAAGAAGTGGTCATGATGTCTGCGTTTGCTGCGTGACAGGGAACACAGAGGGAAAGAAAGATAGGATGGGCAATGACAGAACAGGAAGGACGGGACGGGACGGGACGTGAAAGGGCACGACAGGGCATGACTGGAAGCCAGGAAAAAACAAAGTCGGGACAGGATACGACCAGACAGGACAGGACAAGAGAGAAGAGAGACCGGTTGGGCTAACGAGATGCGTTCTCTCTTCCTTCTAGTGACGACAAATACCCAGCGGCAGCGGCAGCGGCAGCGGCAACAACGTCACCTTCAGCGTTCATCAAAAGTAAGCACACAAGCATGGAACGGAAATACAGCATCAAGCGGCAACGGAGCATCAAGTCGCCGGCACCAAACCGCAGAAGTAGGAAGGGGGGTTGAGGGAAGCGGCTTCACAGGACGCAACAGACGCCTGGAGATTTCATCGAGTGACCAAATATAGAGGTGGGCACCCATGTCGCAAAAAGCCACAGCACACTCGCAACGACTTCTCTTTCTCTTTGGCCCCGTTGAGAGGGACCTCACAGAGAAAAGGGGGACGCAAAGGAAAGAAATGGAAAACGACTGCAAACGAGAACAAGAACGAGACGCAGGAGAGGGGGTTTGGGGAATGAGTGGGAGATTTGCCAGTGGGATGGAGTGGCTATTCCTGCTTGGATCGGTTGCTGCTTACATGGATCTTTTTTCTTCTTCTTCGTCTTCTTCTTCTTCTTCTTCGCGGCTGAGCGACGGAAATCCGGTCCTTTTCATGTCTTGCGAGAGGCGGGACAGAGAGACAGAGAGTTGCGTGGGAAATTGAGGTGGGGGGAAGCAACAGAGTTGGTTATTAGGCCTTCTCTGTTTTCTTCGTTTTCGTATGACGGCTATCAGGGGCATTCGGTAGGGAGAGAAAGGTCTTTGGTCTGTCTTTTTTCTTCTTCATCTTCTGTTCTGTAGGCCTTTGTTTGTTGCACTCCTTTGAGGACGGCCTTATTCTTTTTTTTTTGGAGGCCTTCTTTTTTATACATTTTTCTCTTGTTCCGGACCCTCAAAGAAATTCAGCAAGAGAAATAATATTCCCATTATCCGACTCCGGCCCCAACCAGTGAGCCGAAATTGAATGGAAAGCAAAAAAACACAACGACAACGGCACAAGACGGGGAGGGGTAGTCTGCAAGCGTTGGGCCGAGATGGGAACGCGGCAATGTGGGCCAGCGGCATGCGTGACGATCAAGGCGGGCTTCTACTTACGGCACGATGACGAGCGAGAGGTGAGGTGGGCAGCGGGGAAAGCCTGACAACTCCTCGCCACGGCAGGGCGGACGGCACTGGGTTTAGGTCCGGTTGGGAGGGCCACGGGCGGCCGAGATGGGAAGCGAAGCATCGGAGCCTTGGAGACTCGGAGAGGGGAAGCGAGCGAGGGGTGTGTGTACATCGAGGCGGGCGGAGTGGCGGCGGCGGACACGGAAGCGGAGGCGGACACGGCGGTAGTCTGGATAAAGGCGTCGATCGGGAGGCACAGAGACGCAGGTCGGGAGAGTCAGCATGTCTGGATAGGCCCGGCGTGGGACTCGACGGAAGGGGGGAGGAGGATAAGGAGTGGCGAGATAGAGTCAAGTGAGGAGACGACTGTCGTGTTTTTCCCTCACTGACAATGCCGACGCAGCGTAACCGTAGCCGCAACCCCTTCGACGGAGCATATCCCTTGCTTATCGGGCTTGGGGAGCCGTTAGCCAGTCGGGCAGCCAGTCCTAGGCCGGCGAATGGGGGTGTGGGATGTTGCGATGCAGGTGCTGCGGGAGTACCGTAGTACCGTAGCACCAGACAAGCCAGTGCAGCAGGGCTGGACCACGAGGTGTCCCGGGAGGAGTTCTCTAATAAGGTGACCGTTGGACTACTACCTTGGTGCTTTCGGTAGATAGGGAGTGCCTATACCGGGCATGGTTCTCCGTGGGATGGTCGAATTGCGTCATGAGGAGGGCCACGGGAGGACGTAATTATAACAGCTACTTGCTGTATTTCGTATGCGAGGAATCAATGGATCATGGTTGTGTGCCCAGTGTACCCAGCATCGTGCAGAAGGAGGCCGTGATGGTGAGAGGATGAAAGGGCAGAGAGGGTGGAGAAAAAAGAGGGCTGTCAGGGTCTGTTGAAGACGATCCCGGACAGCCCAAGGCAGTGAGCGAGTCTGAGTGGCTCTTTCCTTGGGGTCGGGAACATCCATGAAAGACGGACGGGGCCAGTCTTGCCCTACCGTGCCTTGCCTTGCTGCTGCGTGTGTGAACGTGATGCGTGTCCGCTGCATGTCTGCGGCGCCGCCTTGCGTATGTTGCCCTTTGGTGGGTGGGTTGGATGGGGGCGGTGGTTCTCGAATGGGGAACCGGTCCTGGAATAGAGAAGGCGAGATAGACAGCCAGTAGACAGACAGCCAGTAGACAGACAGCCAGTTAGGTAAGAAAGACAAAGAGGGGCGGGAGAACCAACAAAGAGTGAGTTCTCGCATAGAAAGCAAAGTGGGTTGTTAGAGCGGCAATGAGAGAGCCAGCAAGACTGAGACTGGCGCGGGCTCATTTATCTGTCCGCTCTTTTGTGGCCTCTTCGCTGTGGCTCTCATGCCTTGCCTTGCATTGCCCTGTCCTGTCTTCAACCATGTCCCCCGCAAGCCCCTGCTCTTCGGCCTGCTGCTGACTGGACCGTCCATCGTTGGTCTGTCATAATCCGTCGAACTGGTCCTTGGCTATCATCTGCCAAGGAAACAGAAAGAGAGAGAAACGGACCCCGTCCATCGTCCCGGGATACAGTCCCAGAGATGCGAATACTCGGTACGGGTCATGCCAGGACATGGTCGCCCCATTTCTCCAATCTCCAAGGGCGCCGGGACGGGAGAAGGATCTGGCATGGTCGATGGTCCCGTCCCCAGCGTCACGGCCCGGCCAAAGATGACCAAGGATGACAGGCGGCCCATAGTTACTAAAAGCCACCCAGCCACGTCGACCCCAAACAGCATCCCATCCGACCCATTGGGCCTCTCTTCCCCAGCCGACAAAAGAAATCCCACCCCCTTCCCCCCCTTCCACCCCGTTCGGTACCGCGCTGGCGGGCTACAAGAGAACCAAGCCTAGGCTGGCTTGCCAGAGGATCCAGCCTCCAGCGAAATCCCGAAGGCTTGGTAAGTGGGCGGGATCGTGCTCGCAGGCCCCAGGGTATGTGTCTCCCACGGGATCCATGATCCATCCGTCGAAACCCTGTAGACAGGGCAGCGGATGGACCCATGCACGCCGCCATCAACGGTGCGAGCCGAAGCCGGAGAAAATGAATCTAAAACGAGGGCCGACGGCAAGCTAAGAGCTAGAGCGCCGCCTCTCTTCCTCTCACGAGTCTAGCGTCGGGGCCTCCCCACCACGAGCGAGCCGCGGCGTCACCCAGTGCGCGTGTCTGATGCTAAATGGGCGGTCATGGTGGCGGCGGCGGTGGTGGGTGTGGTTGTTGGGTTCTGTGGGAGCACGATCCCCTAAGCAATTCTGCTATATGGGCTCTCTTCTGGTGCATTATGGCTTGGTGGCAATGAGAAGAGAGCAAGCGAGTCAAGAAGAGACGCAAGATGAGACGATATCAAACGAGGCTGGGTGATCCTAGGTAATCCTGGGTGATCCGGGGTGGGTTTCCCCTTCTCTCTCCTTCGGGATTAGGACCATGTAGGTTGTTCATGGATGGATGGATAGTGTAGGTAGGGTTGTATTTTGCCCTTGCCTGGCCCAGCTCAAGAGAGAGAAAAAAAAATCTGTGACATTCGATTGGTGTCTGGTTTTGTACAAGTCCACTCTTCCTGCCCACATCAATCAAGGAAGAGATTTTGGTCACCGCGTTTTTAAGAAAATAATAATAAAGGAAATGACCCCGGTCTGGGAGAAAAAACTGCGCCGCCCGCTTGCCGTCGTCAACACCAAGCCTTGTCCATCCTTCGGTGGGGAAAGGGAAAGCCAATGATTAGTCGTGGGTTTGTTGTGTGTGTGTGTGTGTGTGTTGTTGTTCATGAAAGATGGGTGAGTAGGTAATAATAGAGTTTGTCGGCATCATCTATCAGGCGGTTTCGGGCGGGTGATCAGACAAACGGAATTGGATCCGTCAAACTTAGGCCAAGGATGCAACAAGAAGAGAAAATCGGTGAAGAGAGGAGGCAAAAATCCGAGGTGCCGTGAGCCCAGGGGGGCCGTCCTCCTGCTATAGCGCAAACAGGCCGTCTCTCATATCCTCCTTTTCGTTTCTCCAACCCCATGCCCAGGGTTTATACACGTTTCTGAGAGATTCCGACGGCATGAAGGCCTATGGTTATGGCAAGATCGGTAAGGCAACTGCACGGAGTATGTCATGGTCATCATCACTGCATAGCGGCGGCGGCATCGGCGAACGTCCCCACGAGGGGCCCGTCTTCGGTGTCAATGGTCTTGATGCTGGCCGGTCCGTTGCGCTGCATCTCAATCGTCTCTTCTTCCGGTAGCCAGTCAACCTTGACGCCAGGGGCGGGGGCGTCGCTCTGCGCGTTGAGTTTCGAGACGAGGTGCTGGTATCGAGCCAGGCGCGCGCCCTGGCCAGCATAGGCGAACGGTGTCGATACCCCGCGGACTGTGTTCTCTTGCGGAGCGATCTCGAAGATGTCCACCATGTTGCTGCGACAGGTCAAGTCAGCCTCGCCAGTACTCACACAGCCAGCCACTCGGCACGAGGCGTTGGAACGTACTTGGATGTCTTTGCCACCACTCTCTGGAGGGCCTCGTTCTCTCGCTGGACCTCGAGGGTATCGTTCTCGCCCGTCATGCCTTGGTCGCCGAAGCTGCCATATTGCATCCCGTTGGCGTCATCGTAGAGGAGACGGTCCGCCTCGTCCTGTGCCAGTCGTTAGCTGAGAATCTTTCCGCATACTCTGTATTGCACTCTGACCAACGCACCTCATCGTAGGCGTCGCTGTCGCGGCGCCCCAAGCATGATGCGCAAGCTCCCATATTAGGCTGGCGGTGCTTCGCGGTGGTGCATAGCAGTCGGAGAAGGGTCTAGGAGGATGCGGTAGTGGCAATGTGTTGCCGGTCGTCTGGGACCATGCCCGGAAATGAACGCTTCGGTTGGCCTGTTGCTTGTCCGGTCTTCCAACGATCGTAATGGGAATGCTCTTGTCGTCCGTCGCGCCGTGAAGCTTCATGAGATTACGTGGTGGGTCCTGGCGTGGGGTGGCCGAAGCGCATCGGGTAAACCCCGGACCGCGTAGTCGTACCACGCTGCTGGGACACTGCTTGCCGAGCAGGTAACAACAACACCAACATCCTCATCGTGAACGCCGAGACTTGAAGGCTTTCCGAAGTCATGATGGGGGACTGCAATAGTCACAAATGCGGGGGTTTTGGCCGTATAGACCACCGCCCGAATGGCGGCCTCCCTTACCTGATTTTGTCATGTCTCGTTTCCACCTGGACTACACTTCCGTCCGCCCTTGCAAAGGGCTAAAACTATCTACTTGTCCAACCCTTGGAGATCTCACCGTCCCTCATGATGACTCCACCGACCTCGCCCTTGATTGAGTAAAGAGTTGCCATGTGTAGCAAGCGCTACTCACTGTGGTCTTCTTACTCGCCCTCCCTCCGTTATTGGCCTGATGGACTATTGGTCGATAAGAGTCCGTCTCCCTCGCGGCCCTAGCCCGCGTCCCGCCAAGGAAGTTCCATCTCCCGTCGCCTTCGCATTGCCAAATAGTTCTATAGATCCATCATTTTGGCTCCAGACTTGTTTTTTATCGTCTCAAGTTCCTCCACAATACCCAATATTCCGTCTCAATACTATTTTGCCCTTGGTGAGATGCCCTTGGTGAGATGCCCCTTCACTCTACCCTTTATGTCAAGGTCCTTGAGACGACGACTGGCAAATGGACTCATATAAGTACGCCGTCTTTCCATCCCATTCATCTTGCTTTCTTCATCATCGCCATTCTATTCTGATCAACTCCTTCTACCTCTTTCCACTTCTTTTCCTCATCCCCTTTCTACTTTTTCCCATCATCCCCTCTTCAACAACAACTTTCCGCGGGTTAGAACAGCTTTGTTCTTCCCACGTTTTTCAGTTTACTCTTTGTTCGATTTTTCGACTAAGCCCCATCCACCATCCACCATGCTTCGATTCGCACCCTGGGCCGTGTTGGCCATGGCCCCATTGGCTCAGGCACGTTTAGATTGGCTGCACGCTCGGCACAATGCCGAAGAGTGCTGCCCTTGTCCGGCGCCTGGTGCGCCTGAGGACTACACCAAGACCGTGACAGTTTCGGAGCCTGCCGGGACAGCGCACACTGTCACGGTCACGGAGCCCCAAGGGGCTCCATCCAAGGAGACGGTCACGATTGAGCATCTCGTTACAAACCCTGGGAAAACGGTCTATGTGACCCGGACCGAGGAGCATGTCGTGACCAAGGTGGTGACAGTCGTGCATTCGCAGCCTTACATGCAACCTTCTGCTAAGACGGTGGCCATTACGCCTGGGTCACCGCATCCGAGTGCCGTTGAACCCGAAGGTAATCATTACGAAGTGGTGACCAAGACGATTGGTGTTGGTGGCGACAAGTATGAGGTTGTCACCGTCACTCTTGGTGGCGGCGGTGAGCATGCGAAGACAGTCACTCTCGGGAATTCGAAGGAGACAGGTAGGGTTGTCAAGACGGTCACAATTGGAGATTCGGATGAGCATGTTGTCACAATCGGAAAGTCGAACAAACACACCATCACAATCGGAGATTCGGATCAACACTTCATCACCAAGACGATCCAGGAGGATGGCAAATACCATACCGTCATCGTCAAGCCCACCCCGAGCGTCCAGACGATCACGCTAGAAGACGGCAAGGAGACGACTAAGGTTGTTGATGTGCCTTGTACGATTACGGTAACGGCACCGCCTCAGGATGCGACCGCGACTCAGCACTTGGAGACGCTTACGACTACTGTGACGGATTCTTACGGCCAGCCCGACGTCGAGATCATCATCATCAACCCCGACACTGGGAAGTCGACCTGCAAGAAGAAGGAGAGTGGACACCCTTGCAAGAATAGCTACGAGTACCCCGAGGGCCCAGGGGGGTATGTGGTGACAGTGACGGAGGGAGAGTTTGCCGCCACCGTCAAGGAGGAGGGCTACGTTGTGACTGCAACAGACGGCTCTGTCGCGACAGTGACGGAGGAGGGCTTCGTCACGACCGTGAAGCAGGGTGGCTACATCGTAACCGTGACGAAAGAATCGGGCGCCGCAGAGACAGGATGCCCGTCGATGGCAGTCTCTACCAGCATTCAGACGGTATACAACACGGTGCTTGTGACTGTGGGCCCCGACGGAAGTGCGGCGCCGAAGCCCACGGGGTGGACGACGACCGATGTGGAGCACCCCATGAGCCGCCGGGACATCCGGGGTCGGCAACAACGGAGCCCTCGGTCCGTGCGATGGTGATTCCGGAAGGGAGAAGGGAGAAGGGAGAGGTGAAGCGGTAGATACATATGGGGTACGTACGGGATCGAGAAAGGGAAAGGGAAGCTGGGATAATTGTTCATTGTGGAGTTGGAGGGCCCTAATGCGGGAGGACGGCCGGGATAAGAGCCATTTGATGTATAAGGCTTGGTTTGCGACATAACTGTTCAAGAAATCTGGGTACCTAATTACTAGTTGGGAAGTGATAGAGACTTGTTATAGTTAGGTAGTTAATGAAATTGAGATTCGTTCAGTGATTGAAGAAAGCTGCGCGCAGTCTTATCAAATCGTGGTTGTTCATAGGTTCAAGTGATTAAGGTCGTGGAACTAGAACCGAAACATGGGAAAGGGACGGAATGCGGCAGCTGGAGCAGTAATCTTCAATTACGAGCGTAATTATTGTACATTGCTTGTACATAGCTCGTGCTGAGCTCGTGTCTCAGAGGCGATGGACCTATGGCGCCATCCTCAACGATGAATTGCCATCTCATGGTTCCAGGGACCTCGTGACGATGTCTCATGAAGCCATGAATCACCCCCCTAGTGAGACTCGGCTGAGCCCGTGCCTGCATAAGGCTCAGCCCAACCAGGTCGGGGATTGAACTTGAGACTCTACGGAGTACTAGTAGACGGCGTGCTACTTATGGAACACGAAGCACAGCGTGGGACAAGCGGAGTACACTCCGTGTGTTGGTTCGTAGCGCGTTCAGTAGATTGACGCGCTGGCTGGAACTATTGGCGACGCATGGGGACGCCGAGTGCAGAGGTGGCAGAGCTGGGCTGGACCCAGTCGATGGCTTTGGATGGCGTCGAGCCTTCATGTTTATCTGCTTGTGGCGCTGTGGTTCCTCGCTTCGCTGGTGCGCAAGGAGAAGTCGCTTCTGCTAGGGGGTACGGTGTGAACTGGGCGTGGCTAGTAGGTCAAGGCCAGTTAGCTGCGGCATTTGGTCAGCATCTGTGAACTGACTGGAGTAAGATCTGAGTATGAGGAGATGTTACGCACAGTGCAACCAGCCATGAGATACTTCTTCTAGCTACAGCTTGCTCTAGTTGGTGGATCTACGGAGCTGCGGCATCGCGAACTAGTAGCTGCCCGACTACCTAGCTGCAAACTTTTTTATTGGAAGATGGGCCCCTGCCGGCCCTCTCCTGCAACCAATCATGAGGTTGTCAATTTTCTGGAAGGTTGAAACTTCGTATTTGGGCACCTGGTCGTCCGTCTGTCTCTGCTCGTACTGAGACCTTTCGCTGGCCGATACATTCAGCCTACACTCCATGTCTCGGGTGCGCGTAGGATTCGTGTCCCTGGATGCAGCACCAGACCACGAACACAAAATCATATCCATAGTTAAAGGTATGTTTGGTTAACTAGTGTGTAACCCGGATTTGTTGGTGGTGTATTGTCAGAAATCTAGAGTGCGACGGCGGAAGCTGAGGCGCCGCCACGGAACAGGCACTGGCGAATCCATGTCTCGGGGTGCGGGATGGATCTTTACGGCGTGGCGCATCGCATCTACAAACGTGAGGAGCTGGTTATTGAGCATTCTGTTAATGCCCGACATTAAATCGGCCGCTGGTTTAGTCAGTCTCCTCTCCCAAACAAACCCGGACGGACACACTCCGTGCAACTGCACCTAGTGGGCAATGCTGTATCTACTACTATGTAGCTACCTACCTATACCGCTGCTTTTCTGCGTGTTTCCATATCTGATTGCGGTTTTTGTGTCTTCATTGTGCTGGTGCAGCTCAAACAAACCCCCGGCTCATGATCCATGATTCATTCCAATGCCCATCCCAGCTATCTACGGTCCAGCCAATCCGCATTCCCGCGCCGGCAAAGCCATTGCCCGATCCGTCGTCTTTCTAGCCTCCACTTACAGTCTCGACCGAGTCGACCCGCTTCCAGGGACCGCTTCTCCGAATCAAGCCGGAATGTCTCTGGCGCGAGTGGTGGGAGTCGCCGTAGACCCGCCGTCGAGCGAGTTCCAGACCGTCGCTCAAAAAAAGAAATACGAGAAGCCTGGGTACGAGTGACAGACATGGGCACCACTTTCTCGGTACGATAGCCTGCCCTTAGGTCCGTCCCAGGGCTGGCTGTGATAGGCTGACTCCATGATCCGTGTCCAACTTACCTTACCTAGATGCGGGCAAGGCCCAGATTCGCGGTTCGCTGCATCAAGCAGCTCGGGTGTCTGTCTGTCACCACTCACCGAGCAAGTTTGGTTAGTTTGGCCTACTCTAGCACTACTCTAGCACATACTTACCTTATAATTGCCCATGGCCCCTTTTATGTCACCTCCCTCGTCCGGAACGGGTTCTGACTTCTACGAGTTTGGTCTGGAAGCTCCCTCATGACGACGGCATCTATTTCCCTTCCGCTTCCTCATCTGCCACTTAGCATCTGCTTTCGTATCTGCCTTTCGTTCGTGTTACTGCGCGTGCCCGACGTGCGCGAGCACGCACCCAATCTACCTGTCTCACTCACTCCCTCCACCCAGGCCACTCCCACCAAGGGAGGTCTTTAACTAGATCTCCTTGCCTTCTCCCCCTCTAATACCTAGTCGCTCTTTACCCAGTCGAACCCTCCCCAGACAACCGCCGCAATGGGTCACAAAATCAGGACGTACTCGCGGAAGTCCATCGTCGCCGCCGGTGTCGCATTCATTATGCTCCTCGGCCTCCTACTTTGGCACCAGCAGGATAACTTCCCCGACCGCGTTTCCTCCTCTCTCGACGACCTCAAGCAACATCTACCCCCGTCTGTTCCCGACGCCACCAAGAAACCCGTTCCGAGCGAAGGCCATGGACACGGCCAAGGACAGGAAGACAAGCAAAGCCAGGATCACAAGCAAGACCAGGATCAGCAAAGCCAAGACCACAAACAGAGCCAAGATCACAAACAAGACGACATCCCCCAGACCGCCCCCACGCAGGACAAAGACGATGGAACCAAGGAGCGTTTCTGGACCTCCAAGGGCCACCTTCTGCCCAGCGTCTGGAATTACGAGAGGCCCAAGAACATCTCAAAAATCATGGCTCTGGTCTTCTACGGCCGACGCCAACCAGTCTCCATCCTCGATTGCTACCTGAAGGTACGATCCCTCGATTCCCATTCACTCCACGCAAAGTCCCCAAATAGCTGACACACCTTAGCGAAACCTCGTCAAGAACGGCGGCATGTTAGATGGCGTCATCTTTGTTGAGCGCACGAGCGATGCCAATGATCTCGACCTACTCCACCGTCTGGAACAGAGCGAGCCCGCCTACGAGACGTGGCACATTGAGATGGGCGACTCGGACCAATTCTCCAGCGGCTTTGGTAACTCGTACGACCGGATCGAGGATGACGTCTTGTACATCAAGATCGATGACGATATTGTAAGCTGTCGCCCCAGTGTCATTAATGACGACGGCCGCTAACTCTCCACCACAGGTCTTCATGGAGGATAGTGTTATCCCCTCGATTATTCAAAAGAAGCTCGACCACCCCGAATACTACGTCGTCTCCGCCAACGTCGTCAACCAACCCCTCCTCAGCTGGGTCCATTGGAACCTCAACGCCGTCAAGCCCTACATGCCCGAAATCAACCACACTTTCCCCATCGTCAACACCAAAATCGATTGGCGCACTTCAGGTCTGCCATCTTGGAGGGGTCCCAAAGACTTCAAGGTAGACGATTGGGAGCCCTCCGATGACGGCGTGCACCGCTGGCTGCCCGTCAACCAGACCAAGGACCACATCCTCGACAACACTCCCATCGAGCAGACCGAGTACCACCCATATGGCCGTGGTTGGACACAATGGAAGATTGGTGCTCAGGAGCACTACAGTTTCTTGGAGAACCTCGAGAAGGATGAGCTGTGGCAGTACAAGTTCGGCACCTGGGACTTCCAATACGATCGCATGGGTATCCAATTCATCGCTATGATGGGCCATGACATCAACATCGCCAAGCCTATTGAGGCCGACGATGAGAACCACTTCTCCTGCACCATGACAAGGGAGCTTGGACGTCGTAAGTTAACTTATTTGACGCTACATCGACGGCGTGCTTGCCTGCTAACATTATTCACAGACGCTGTCGCTGACGGCCGAGGCCTTGCTGTTCACTACTCTTTCGGAAGCCAACGCGGAGGCATGGACAAGACCGATATTCTTGAGCGATATCGTGCGTTTGCTCGTGACAACATCTGCGCCAGTCCGATGTTGTGGTCCCCAGAAGACGATGAGCCAAAATCTTCGTAAACCGATATTCGGCACAGACGATCCGCAACAACTAGCAACACCGTATTTGTTCTGTTTTGTTTTTTTCACATTGTACATCTACACATTGATCTAGAGACATGGCGTTTTAGGGGCAAACTGGAGGATAGGAGTCTATTAACAAGATGATGGCGATGGGATTTGGGGCATTGCGTCGGAGTCCACGAATTCGGATAATTCGCAAGGCAAGGAGTCTATGTTTTATACCACCTTGCAGTATACAGAGTATCACACAAGTTCAAACAGTAAGATGTCATAACGTCTCAAGTTGACTTGGACGCCTGAACCGACTCATAGTAGACGAGCTCTACAAATCGAGAATGTTCGCATGCACAGGGATCATGTCTGACCGGAAGCAACCGACGTAGCATTGATGAAGGATCACGGAGACAGGGATCTGGCGTCGCATCTCCGCTCCACCATGCACAAATTCCACCATGCACAAATTCCACCATCCAGATAATCAGATCCACCACCTCCGATTAGACAAGTACGCAGTACGCACGCTGTGTTGGAGGATTCGATCATCCAGGCGAACGCCTCCGTGTCACGGGAGCATCTGCCATGCCATGTTCCCAAGCCAGTTAGCACTCTATCCGTTGACAACATGGAGCACCTCTGATGACAAGTTCCTGTGTCCAATTAAACTACTTACAGAGCCATTCTTCATCGAAAATCTTACCCAATTACACCGTCGGCGGGATGCTTGGTCTCTATCCTTAGAGCTGGGGACAGCTTTGCCTCAGGATCATGACAGGCTTCTACGCAATCGGTGAGCCGGCCGTGGAACCTGTCAGCCACTGGGACAGGGAGAGACATGCATCGTGATACTGGCGACATAGGTTAGATAGTCATTATACATAGACGATGTGAAAACTTGTCCCCCTGAATCTACGTTGCATTCATGCTCGATGTTGTTGGGACCGGCTTCAAGACCCGGACATAATTTAGGGCAGTGGAGGGGCAGCAGAGCGTTCAAGAATATTTCGATTGATGCTTGCTTATTGCTGCCACGCCCATGAAACACTTCAATCATTCCCCTCTGGCACTGAATCGTGCCAATAGAAGGGGTGAACAAGACCCGAGAGTTAGGTACTGGTCGTGAGTGGGCCCAAGCATCTACATGCGGACCGGCCCGCCGACTGGATCTAAACATCGGGCCCTCGATAGCGTCTTGGCAGATAGAACCTCACACAGAGTCATGCCACAAGGAAGAGTGGATTAGAAATAGCAAAGGTTCAGTTCAGATGTGAGCAAATAGGAATGATTCATCTTGCTACCTAAATCAGCTTTCCACAGATCCTTCAGCTAGGAATAATAGCAGCAGCAAGTCCTAGAACACTGCATGTTAGCACCCAGCATCAGACGAAGCCCGTAAGCTCATCATCACACTTACTGCCATCCGAACCCGCAGCACTCTCCACGAGTGTACTGCCCCGATGGACCCGAACAGTGCTTACACTAGAACCCCATAAGGGAAACGTCAGCAAACAGCAAAGGATTGTTGGGAATAGGGAAGAGAACTCACGCGGTCGTTGCAGAGTTCTCCGCCGCCGGTCCCAACGCAGGACCCCGCAGCTCCGCAGCCCGGGGAGGCCGAGGCCGCCTCTACGAGCTCTGTCTTAGAGACAGATTCTGAGGCGGATGCTGAGGTGGATGCTGAGGTGGATGCTGAAGCGGACTCGATTTCAGACACAGAGGTGGGAGTGGCACAGGCGACAGTGACCAGAAGGCCCATGATGATGGAGGTGCTGGTAAGCTTCATGGTGGGTTTATGTATGATGGTGTAGAGGACTTGTTGAGTGACTTGCAGCTCATTCTCTAAGCCGATTCTCAACGAGATAGACTCAGGCTTTTATAGCTTTGACCCGTCAGCGCTGTGTGCGAACTGTCTGCCTGTCTGTCTCAACTCGGCATTTGCGTTATACGAAACAAAATGTTGTGCAACGAAAATAAAGACACAAGGGATGTAAATCCGGGGATTCCCCAGCGCCTCTTGTCAAGCCCTATCACCTGAAACGGGTCTCGCGAGAACCACCACCGTCGATCATTATTTCACAGGGCCAATCGGATGTCGTTGGTGCATATCACCGGCACGCATTGTCTAAGGCAGGGCGAGTAGGCGGAATCATAGATTCCGATTCGACCATGGCGTTCTTGACATGCGGAAGTTGCACCGAGACTCGCTTCGTTGATCAAGTCACAACGGTGCCTTGCCGCCATTTTCAGTATGTCTCAGACATGACCGTTGGATAGGTAGTCTGATTGGCAGCGGGTAGGCGAACGTTCAGCTGGACAGATAGAACTTTGGGCATGTGCATTATTTCACAGTTTTGTTTTGTGGAATGCTGTCTATCGTAAACGAAATTTGTCAAAGCCGAAAAGTCAAGTAAGAGCAGGCTCCAGAATATCCTGGAGAGTAGGAAACTCGCCTCTCTCTATGGCATCGATCCATCTCTCAAGACCCTTCAAGTCAACTCCGAAAGCGCACCGATCAACGGCACCCAGAAAGTCGACCTTTAAGGCGCCATCAGCAACCTCCGTGTCCCAAGAAGGCCACACGGCACGCATCCGGTCCATGTAGGCTTTCCTCAGCAGCGTCTGTTCGTGTTCCATCAAATGGATCCAGTACAGCTCGTCTTTTCCTTCCTTGTCTAAGTAATCGTCACCATCTTCTATCCGGGCCGCCTCTGCTTCTTCTGGGCTCTCGTCGCCATAGTCATCCCGGATTGGTTCCTGTTCCCGTTGAGTCCCGATTAAGAACCCGGGCATCTCAGTAGCTACCCAGTATGGCATTGTCGAAACGCACTCCCAATCTATAACGGCTGTGATAGCGCCTTCATCATCAACGAGTATGTTGCTTAATGAGAGGTCATCGTGCCAAAGAACTGTGCGTTCCGGAGGGTTCTGGATGACAGGGAATATCTTGGGTAGCAATGCAGCGAGCCTGGATGCGACCTTCTGCCAGTATTCCGCATCCGCTTTTTGTTCTTCTTCTTCCTCTTCTTCCGCCACCGCTTGTTGTTCCTTGATGATGATCTTGATGCAAGAGTCCAACCAATCATAGCTTGAGCGAAAAGGACCTCGAGCAATGTCATAGTCAAAGTGCTGGCCCGAAAAGAACTGTCGGGAGACAATCCGTCCTGGAACCAAGCTGGTAGCGTCGGTGCCATCATCTCCTTGAGAAGCATGATGCAGTGTTCCGATTCCTCGGAATGATGTGGCGTGTTGTGTCGCCTTGGCAATCTGGGCTTGGTAGTCTGCCACCTGCTCTGCTAATGTCTTCTTTTTTGTGAAGGACATTTTGCGCCAACGAGAGTACGCTGAAGTTCCAGGCATCAACTGCATCAGGATCCATTCGAACCCGATCTCGTTGTCGGATGAATCATCAAAGGCGATGATCTCTGGTACCGGGATTTTCGTGAAACGGTGTATCCAGCGTAGGGTAGCCACTTCGCCAGTTATCTTGTGCTGAGGATCCACAGGAAGCGACACTCGCATTACCAGTTTCTGCTGGCTTTTGGATTCCACGAGGTACAGCTTGTTGAATGCACCAGCAGCGAGGAACGTGACCATACAGTCGTCGGGGCCTATTTTCAAGGTGCGGAGGCATACCGCTTTGATCGCGTCGAGGTTTGGCTCAGCTGGCCAACGAGGCTCGAAGTTCAGGCCGGTGTCGTCCCAGAGAAGCCCTCCTCGGCTTGTTTTGGTCATTTTGCCTGTCAAAGATGTGTTGAGTTGGCCGTAAGGCATGAGGCACAAAGGACGAGCGACGGTAGGAGTATTTGTTGGCTTCGAGGCCGGCCCGCCGCATCCCGCATGAACCCGAGGCTTAGCCACCCTGTCCATCACCAACCACGCAGCCGAATCAGGCAATCAATGTTGGCTCTACGGTCCAGGGACGGCTCAAGTCTATTTACAATAGCCAACCAAACCTTTGAATATAGTCACACGTGCTAACGCAGGATTTCAGGCGCTTGGATATATGTAACATCCTCCGAAATAGCCTCAGTCCTACTCGTAGCCGCCGGACCTCCGCCACTCATGAGGCTCTATCTAACGCCTGGCTGGTCCATTATGAGGCGGGTATACTCTAAATACCCGCCGTCATGAAACAATGACCGTATTAATGGCGCTTCTAAATATACAACGCCATCGAAGAGCGTGAAGGGAGCCAGTGGTTGTCTATATATGATTCCAATGCCACGAAGGAATTCCATTCCTTCTCTACACCAGTCAGCAAACTCTTGCATTCCTTACGTGGAATGCTATCAGAGACGGGATCCCCGCAGAGAAGCTTGAAGGCTTTCCGAATTCTCCGGGCACTCTTTATACGGACCAGAACCTCCGGCTTGATATGCAAGGCGTATGCACTTAGTCTACTCTCATAACTTTACATTTATTGACTGGACCTTTAACAGATTACGAGTGGGGGCGAATGGAACCCGCAAATCCAAGTCAATCGTCGCGTCAAGACGACGAGTTTGAAGAAGTTTGCTCCGAAGACTGTAGCTGGGCCTGTTTTGGTGTCAATGGCAAATCCAATGACAGCGGAAGAAGTCCGAGAAGCTCTCTAATCCACCTCCAAGCTGTAGGCGAACTGCAGTCTGGTCTCTCAATTTCTTTTTTGGAAGGTTTTCATCATTTTGTCATTTGATGACTTCTATTTGTGACTCTAGGTTATGGAGGGTCAATGGCATTGCGCAATCGGTAGTCAAGAAGGGTAAATTGCCGAAATCAGTTAGAAATCAGGCACGTATTCCTATACGCAATAACTTCAGTTCCAAAGTAGACATAAGTTTCATGGTTCCCGTTGTGGCGTGCCACAACCATTACATAATGATGGTATACTTCATCGGCACCGCAATGTGTATTGTGACACTCACAACGAATAGACGTCATAACTAGGACAGGTATTCAGCAGATGCCGATTTCGAGGCATCATCAGACTTCCGAAGATGTTCCCCATGCGGTACTGTTGGAGCTAAGGAACCTACTGAACGCCTTCTGCCGCGATGGGACTCCGGGAATAAATATGTTGCTACCTTGATGCAGCTTCAACATGGTCGCCTATGTCGACCTTGAAGTCTTACTCGCAGCTTTGAACCTTGTCTCTGCATACATAGCACAGAAAGAGCAGCATGTTTCTGGGGCGACCACCGGTGTAGAGTCTTATTGCTCTTTCTGTGACTCATGATGAATGGAGGAAGAAATAGGTTTATCCTGGAGCTGGAATGAAACGAGTTTTCAGGTTGACGTCGGATTTGTCGGAGTCCGAATGTACCACGATTGCAATGATAGGTCCCGCCTCGATGACGATGGGGGACACGGCACGCGACTTCAACTATTAGGAGACGCCATATGAACACTGCGTCCACAAAGAACGCGCCCGGCAGCGCTGGGGTCGAGCGAAGATTCAACGGTCAGGTAAGTTTATCACTTCTTTAAAGTATTAGTCCTAGATGGGCATTGGCTAACTTGCAAGAATTGGCCTCGCAAAGCAACCCTAATGGCGAGAGGCACCCTTATGGTACCATATTGGCACTACTACATAGCCCATCATGATGTGTACCATGTATTTCTCCAACCTACCTCGTATATTGCATAATTCAACCACTTTGGTTTCATATTTAAGTACGCCATGCCCATAACTTCCTACGAGCTTCTTTACCCAGACCAGCTTCAATAGTCTCACTACATCGATACGCCTCTTGGGGTACTTGAAGGAGTCAAAAACACGACCGGAAAGCTCTCTCTACCATAATACTAACATCTAACCTTACCCCTGACGCCTATCGCCTGACTTATATACTGGCTAAACATACCTACTACCAGTCAACAGGTGAAGGAATGCCCGACAGCTTTTCAAGAGATATTACTGTCGCATCTCCCAGCAGCCATGAGATCGTTCAAAGATACCGTCGAGTCGTTGGAAGCCACGGAGCCAATTACCGATGTGCACACCTCATCCTCGGCGTTGACATTCATCCTCGGCGTTGACATTCATCCTCGGCGTTGACATTCATCCTCGGCGTTGACATTCATCCTCGGCGTTGACATTGGCAAAAACTAAACGCGACCAAACCAGAGAAAGTGCCCTAAATTTTAGAGACGCATATCAGGCGCTCTCCAGGCGGCTTGATCGGGAGTACAATGAATACGACGATCACTACATCGAGGACGAGGTCGAACTGGAAAAACGGACATCAGAGAGGATGAGGATGAAACACGGGCAAGCGGCACTAGGGGTAGAGCTCGCGAAGAAAACCCTCGACGAGATCCTTTTTGAACAAGATGTCATTCGCGAAGAAAAGGCCGCCATGTTGCTGTCAAGCAAGACTTCCGAATGCCGTGATCGAGAGGCTTACAAGCGCTGGATATCGGCCGGAGGCGACCTGTGGCACAATACTAATAAGATCAATCGGATTAATAACCCTGGAGATGCACGACGGGCGCAACCAGGGGAGGGAGGTGCAGAACTGGTTGGACGAAGAAAAGGGATGGATGTTTTGGAGTGGCTGGGGGAGCGAAGGGACGCTGGACAAGGTGAGAGAGGCAGGACTGGAGGTGATTGTGCGAGAGGTCGTTGAAGACACGGTTGGGAAATTGCCGATTGTCTGCTGGCTCTGTACAAGGAGCCCAGTGATTCCGAGAAATTGCGAGGACGACCTGGCCGTTGGCGATCCCACGTCGAAGCGTATTACATTGGCAACGGAGGTTATCATGGGGAATGCGAAGATTTCACCTGGTGTCATGTTGGCGGCAGATGGGAGTCTTCCGGATATGTCAAAGCAACGCCTATCATCACGTTTTTCCTCGACAGAGATCTGATTTCCGAGATCCTATTCGGGGCTCAAAGCGACACCGTTGAGAAAAGTGGAAATGGCCTTCTCCTCACCACTACAATAAGTTCTTGGTTCCAATGCTGTCAGCTGGTCATCGTCCCGGTCGACCCGTCAGAGACCCCGATCCAGCTATGGTGAACTGAATTTATCTCGCCAGACATCAACAACCGCACCTACCGAACGCCAGAGCCCGATGGACCAAGGTATTTAGGCCAGGAACTCGATGGCAAGGAGCTCAAATTCCGCGGTCGGAAGCGTCCAATCCCGCAGTTTCTTTATTTTTGTTTCGTCATGGCGCTTATCCGAATCAAGGATCTTGACAGCCGAGGGTGGCAGGATACTTGGGCACGATACTACCAGCAGCGTCCTTTCGCAAAGCTTGGGGCCTACATGCGCCGGCCCATGCTGTTTGCGCTGGAAACCTATTTCCAAGCAGCCGATATGAAGGTGGTGGAAAGCTGGATGGCGGATCAGGGATTCGATACACCTTTGAAGCTTGAGGAGGGTCAAAGCAGGGAAGTAGCCCGGCGTGTGCATGAAGGGCTGGAAGAAGTCATGACGAGGGACGACGACTGTGAGACTTGGTCGGATTTCGAAGACTAAGGCATCCAGATAAGTATGTACAGGCCGAGGTGGGAACCTGGAGATCAATAATGGCCCGCACCTGTGCGTTTGGCAACAAGGGAACCAGGAACCGGGAAGCAAAGTCTGTCGTTGAATTGCTACTATAGAAGAAAATAGGTTCCTTAGGCGGGCGTTGGCTTGAGTGTTAGGATTATAATTAGGAATCCCTTTCTTATGAAGGCCGCGTTACACAAAAGCCCCAATGCTGAAGCACGAAACCCATCATAACTAGCAACCGGACAAATAATTCAGCATCTTGAACCTCTCCTCTTTTGTTCGTCACTAATCACTCTCTCATGTCTATCCTAACAAGAGCTGGACTCAAGGTAGTAGTTCGGACCGAGCTGTACCCAAGCCCGCCAGCACAGAAAATCCCCTCAACGTGTGTATACATATCCTCCAGTGCCATCTACACCCATATGTCCTAGTGGCCTTTATCCATCCATGGCCCTATCCCTATGTACCCGGTAAAACGCCTTTAATATCCTACAGTCCCAAAAGCCCAAAAGCCTGGCAATAGTAACAATAAAGCGTTCATGACGCGTCATCTTCGCCACGTCGTTTCATCAGCCCTTTCTTCATAGTGATGTCCACCACATTTCCCTTAAGCTTGAGTCCTCCTCACTCAGCAGACTCCTGAGAGAATCGACGCCGAGATCGAAATAGGCTGTCTGTGCCAGTCGAGCTTGTCGTCAGGTCCCACCATGAATGCTGCCACCTCCTCAACCAGCTCCCACTCGTTCGTGGCCGGGTTCTTCTGCGCTGATCGGAAGATGATGTTCGAACCCAGGTCCTCAAACACGAGTTCGCGCCGCCGCAGTCGCAGCCACTGGTCGGATGCGTCGCCCTCCATCGAGTTCATCATCTCTATCTCGCGGTTCTTTAGAGCGATCGCCTTGAAGATACGGCTGTCGCGGAGGGCGTTGCGAATGGGGTACTGGTCGAGTATTCGGATCGCCTCGTCTCGGACCGCGGGGTCTCGACACCCAAACGAGGAGACGAAGACGGGCCAGGTCCATCCGGAATCCATCGCGAAGCCGCAGTTGGCTCGACGCGAGATTAACGTCTCCGCGATGACATTTATTTCGTGGTACTGAGGTGTGAGCGCCTGAGCATTCTCCAGGCCGGCAAATCGGGGTATGGCGGTGTATACGAAAAGGATGAGGTACTCGATTCGGAGGTTGATGGCCTGGAGGTAAGGATCCTCATTGTTGTGTCGGTTTCTCGTGGCTGCCTGTAGGAAAGGGTCAAAGGCCTGAGAAAATCGTTGGAGCCAATATCTCGACTCGTCGACAAAATTGGCAATTCCCGGTTGTTTCTTGACACTCGACAGCTTCATTTCAAGTTCTTCGAGATCCACCACCTTGGTCAAGGCAAGGCTAGCTGTCATTTGGGTCAACATGGGAATGTACTGAACCATCTGCCTCTGCAACAAAGCCCAGTATCCATGTGCCTCACCCAGCGTGCCAAACACGGGGGGCATTTCTTCAAGCTTGGTAATGCTGGTTAACTTGGGTCGGAAGTAGGGCGAGTGCTTAGTGAAGGGTGCGATGCCGGGTGGTCTCCGTGGAGGTCCCCGTGGGGGCGTCTGCTGGTCGGCCTGGCTGCGTGGACTTCCCTGGCTTTGCGGACTCGGCAGACTGGTAGGCGGCTGTTGACCGGGCGGCGCACCTCGCCATGGCGATCCTGGCTGGCTCAGGGGACTTGAGGCCGCAGCGCTGGCAGGACTCGAGGCTTGGCCTGTAGGGGCATTGCCTGAGCCAGGAGGCAGTTGTTGCCTCGGAGGGAAGAAGAACTTCTTGTACGAGCCCATGAAAGAACGCGACTGGAGCTCCAAAGGCCTATAACAATCCAGAATCTCCTGGACTAGTGCGGGTGGCGCAGGGGCGATGCTGACAAGATCAGGGGCCTTTTCCGTGCAAGCGGCGAGCTCATTAAGCATGCTAAAGCCATGAGTGACGTGCTTGAGGGCAGCAGGTATGTTCCCTCGCTGGGCTTCGAAGCAGATGAACAATAGTGATGACAACATGGCCGTCCGCAGACCCTCCTTGGACGGCTTTGCCTTGGACTGCATCCGCAGGGCCTCGCAGTAGTAGACGATGGCGTTGAGGGAGTGCTTGCTATCCATGAGGTCGCCTGTTCCACCGTCGGGTTCGCAGGCAGCCTTCCGCAGGGCCCCAACGGCCATGGCGGCGTATCTCAGAGTCGGCTCCTGCAAGGTGAGCTGAGGCATCGTGGTTGTCCATAGTCGCGTCTGGCCTAAACCACCGCTGAGGAATTGGATCGAGAGAGTTGACCATTCGTCAAAGTAGGCTCGCTGTTCGCTGTTGGTGAAGCAGATGGTGTTGACGGGGGGCTCTTCGATGAGGAGGGGAGCTTTCTTGGTGTGGATGAGCTTGGCGCTCGAGTTGGGCTTGTTCTTGGAGGACGTCGCGGCAGTCTCGGAGCGAGATGGTCCATCGGCAGCTGACGACTCGGTGTAGCCATCACAGTAGCCTCGCCATTTCATGCAGTTGAGGCAGGACGGTTTGGTCTCATCGCACTTGACGTGTCGCTTTCTGTGGCACGGTGCGTTAGTCAAGGTACTATCTCGTGTGCTAGGTAGTTCATCTTGTCGAGAGCAATATCCAGAGGCCGAGCAGTACCGGAAATATTGGTGGGTGACCAACTATGATGGTGGTGATACTCACTTGCCTGTAGACTTAGTCAACAACAGCTCCAACCACAGCAATGCAAATAATCGGAAACAAACTCACAAGTGCTGCATCCCGTACGGGCTCGCGTAGAGCTGCGCCGGGTATGTCTTGTCCTCGTTTCAAGGGCAAAGCGATGAGTGCCACCTCGAGCTGCAGTTGTGCCTGCTGAACGGCCGGGAGCTGCTACAGGCGGGCTGGAAGAGGGGAGGCGTTTACAGTCAGCTGGCGTCCAAGTTTTCATGCAACCAAGCAAAATGGAAGTGGTGAGCAATGACTTACTTGGCAGCACTGCCAGTGCGACTCGTGTTGAGTGGGATAGAAAATTGAATCTCCATGTCGTCTCCAAGATGCTGCGCGAGAGCCGCACGTTCATGCAACTGCCGTCCAGTTCGGCACTGAGAGCAACCAACAAGCCAAACGGCCAACAGACAGGAAAACGGGTAGGAGGCTGCGTCAACGGCGCTTAGCCTGACAAAACGGCGAGTGCATCTGCAGCGTGCAGACGGCGAGTTCGTGGAGAAACAAGAATGGAAATGGAATGTTGGCGGAGATGAATACGGTACCGCAGGCAACTTGTAGTTCCTTTTAGCGGCCTAGTCTCGGGATCTTGGTGGACAAATCAGCACTGCGCCTTTTGGACGAGGGGCGGGTACGGAGGAGGACCGAGAGTTGCGATAGGGCGGTGGGAGCTAGGAAAACGACGGTGGGGTGAATGGATAGATAAAGAAGCAGGATAAACAAGATATAGAGACAAATTTCCTTGCGTGAGGTGTAACTTATTAGTTATGCTTAGGGTTACGGCCTTGTTAGGGATCGGGACTTGGATTAGGAAGAGGCCGGGGGCTCGGGTCACGGGATTCGGGAGATGAACAGGTAAAGCGACGAAAGAAGACGGCAGATACGGATTGGAGATGGACGACCAGGGGAAGCGAGCGAATGGGAGGGCTGTGCTTTTTTCTCAAACGAATGAAACTGTGCGGGCAAGGCAGAACCAGAACAAAAACAACGGGGGGTTGGTAAGGCAGAGAGAGCGATAGACGGGCTTGGTGAACGAACATGCGCGGCTAGTCTTTTGACAGTGGCGTGTGTGGAACGTGGAACGTGGAACGTGGAATGCGGGCGAGGGGTCCACTGAGTTCCAAGGACCACCCACGACCACTGTATCCATCCAAGCAGAGGGAACTAGGAACGGATGGATATTGGCCATGGGTCTGTCTGGTGGAGGGGATGGATGATGGGACGTATGTAGGGAACGGACATGGGTGCCATGAGACATGGTTGGGTTGGGCTGGGCTGGGCGGGTATTGGAGGAGAGGAATATGTGGTGATAATTGGCGAAAGGGCTCACTTTGAAGTGTACTTTGTACTCAGGTGTACAAGTACCCAGTAAGGAGGGAGGAGGGGGAAAGGCAGAGATCAACCTGGTAATGGAGCTTCTCCCTCCTACTGCTTCATGTAAGCGGAAGGTCGGCAACAACACAAAGGCCGAGATACAGGACGGAGAAGCCCAGATAAAAAGGACGACGGCCTAAGAGCATATCATGGATAGCCTAATTGCCAAGCTAATAAGTAAGGGAGGCAAACAGACAGTAACTTGTTCGTACGAATACATTCAAACGGTCCTGCCACCACCCATCCATCAGTCCATCGGCCAGGGGCCCTTCCCCCTCCAAGCGCAAGCACCCCACCCTCAAACTACCGGACGCGTTTCCCCGTCATCCATCATTGATATGAGGACCCGGACAATACCACCAAAACCCTCAAATCGCCCCCTCCACAACTGCGGCACCTACGGCGTAGCACGGCAAGTAATTTAGCACATGCGCGTGGGGCGGCACACACACACCGGCAAAGCAACCAACAGTCATGATGGCGCCAAAAAGAAAAAAGGTACCCTCAGGGCCTAGCTCCGATCAAAGGGGCCCGAATCATGACGACATGGCCAGCTGAGCTTGCGCAGGGAAAAGTGCCGGTCCTCCCGCGACCAGGTAGTCTACCCCCCTCCCTCCAGAAGAACGCGACAGAGTGTTGTACGTACATAGTAGTACTATGTATGCAAGTCAGTGAGATGAGCGCGCGTATATTTCATTCGCCCAGGAAAGCCAGGGGGGGCTCGGACGGGCGCGCCAATCCAACCACCGAAACGCAATCTTCGAAAAACCCAGCTGCTCCGGGGTCCTCGACTCCTTTGACCACAGACTCTACCGCCCGATTGGGACTGCCACATGAGAGCGAGGGGGGATCCGTTGATCTTGATGCCGGCATGGCATGATAGGAAGCGAAACCGACGCGCTAGACCTAAAAACCCCCGCCAAAATCGATTCGATTCCCTAAATTACCTAGCCAGTGGTGAGTCCACCCGATGTGCCGCGTTCGGCGGGTGTTAGAGATGGTTTGACGTCAAGGGGTTGTGCACCCTGCGAAACAAACAAACCCAGTGGCTTCGCCATGAGTGTAACTCCGTCTCTTCCACTACATAAATACAGACTCTACAAGGAGGGACTCTGATAATATCGAGCCCAGTTATAACGTCCTTCGTTCATACGAGAACATCGAAGTGCCGAGTGGTCTGGAGGGTGGACGGACACAGCCGAAAGGACTAGGTTGTCGTTCACCCATCCTGCATCATGCATGCAGCTGCTTCCGACTGGCCGTCAAGCCCCATGCTGTCCGCATAAGTAGTCTACCAAGTTAACATGCTGTTCCCTAGAGGCATCCCCACTGGACCGTGCATCAAGTAGTGTCAGTGCAGTGCAGTTGAAGCTCCTCTCTTGCAAGGACAGGCAGACCAAACCTACAGTCTTTACATCACATGTCATTTTCACTGTCTTTCTCAAACCCCTGAGACAGCATGGTGCCCAAAGCACCCTCGCAGAAAGACCATGACCAGCTGGACATATGGCGGTCGCTCTTTATCCTCCCCGAGCGTCGTGAAAGCCGGGCCGGTATCAAGGTTTGCACAAGTCTTGCAGCCCTACATAGCAAGATAGACGCTGTCGCATGCAGTCATGAGCTTATTCTTATTCTTTCATGTCTCCATTTTTGCCGAGGCCTTGGTCGCGTAGGGCTAGCGAGTGACGGTCAACCACCTGCATTTCTGATGAGTTTGTCCAGACCGCAATCTCGCCGACTCCGTTGACCTGATTTTGCATTGCATCGCATTGCAGGATTTGCGTTTTTGTCTGGCCAAGTTTTGCTTATCCTTCCCCAGACTTCCAACGTTGAATCCTTTCTCTAGTGGCATTCACTAGCCGTCCAGTCCACCGGTCTTGCAAGGCACGAAGCAAAGCCTCAATCCTTCAGGACCTGAAACCCGGCAGTGCCAATGTTAGCCGCCACCCCGTCTCAGAGTCGGGACTGGGAATCCTTCCAACAAGGTCCCCGCGACAAACGTCGGCAGTGCACATCGAAGTAGCGTAATTCGATCGCGTCAGAGAAGTGGGCTCGTATCTCGATGAGTCGTCGGGGGTTCCGCCGCCATGGTAAGCGCTCCTACGGGTGGGTGGGAGTCCCAAGTTGGCAGCTGGTAGTCTAGGTGGCGTTGGTTGGTGGCAGCTGGTTGGGCCGTTGTCGGTAATCTGATGTAACGTCCATCCAACCATCAAAGCCACCGAAAACATCACAGCATTAATTGCCATCTACGTAAACGACAAAAAGAAGAGGCACAAAAAGGCCAAAAAAAAACATACAACAGTGAGGATTCCCCGGTCGTCACCGACCCGAGTACTAATTCACCGCTTCTCAGCTTGACTAAGGGAGAGCGGACGGGATCCCGTATTTTCTGAGAGCTATGGTCGTATGTGGTGTAAGGTGCCGACGAGCAAGCTGATGAAGCCGGCGTCTTCACGCAGAAATTCAGGTAATACTCGCGTGTTTGCAACTGAGACGTGCAGTTGGTTGAAGTCGTACGCCTGTGGGATCTATCCCTCTTCAAAGCAATCTCTCCGAGCGAAATACGGATAAGATGTTGTGCAAACTCTCCTACCTTCAATATGGGATCAATTAAACACCAGGCATGTATGTTTTTACAAGGTACCGGCAAAGGCATTTTAGACAAGGTCAATTGGCAACAGGCAAGTTTTCCATGATCCAAGGTACACAGATGATAGCTGTCTACCTACTCATCACAGGATAGGAAAGCAGCAGCTACTGAACCCCGAAAACCACGTACTCAGACACCGCATTCAAGAAATCTTTTCTCCAACCTATCAATCAGGTCATTTAAAGCGGACTAGGCTCACCTATTCCAGCGTAATGAAGGCTGTCCCAATAGTTGTGGGACAATGTGTATTTCTTCATGTCCATAGTCCCTCTTGGCCCTGTCCTGTCCAGCATCTTCCTAAGTTCGAGATGGTGCCTCGTGTGAGTACATATTACCAAGATGCTCGCGCCATATACATGTTCGCCCTAGTTTAACTGTGTCCAGACAGAGGTGAGTGCCTTCAACCTCAATATCAGTATGTCTACAGAAGACGAATCTACACGGGGTCTGATTCAGGGTAGCTGCGCTGACAATCACGCAGTATTCAACGAGAGGGCCGCTCCTCAATTTATCCCTCCTAGAGTTTGCGACTTGACGAGCACGGTCATAGAGGGAATATTCTACCTCGTTCAGAAAAACAAATCACGCGAGGATTTTGCTATATGAGGTCAAGTCATTGCGATGGGGCTATGAGTTGCCAGCATGAAGGTTTAACCGTACCCACGCTTCAAGTGATCAGCCCCAGCTGGGTCAACCGGTAAGTGTTCTATCAAAAACATTTCGAGATGCAATCACACGTAGCAAGAAGCCATGGACCCGGGATATCAAGCGCTTCTGTATCTTTCAGGACTCGCGCAAAGGTAACCGCGCATGAACCGTCATCAATGCGGGACGCGTGGGGAGAATTCCAAGCACAATTCAGTCTGGTGAATACTATTTGATACAGATCTCTGTAATGAGCTTCCTTGCTTTCCAATCAAGGCACTTGAATCGATCAGGCCACGCAAAACAGGATGGTGTATTGGTAGTTTGTTTGGCTTTCTCTCGCCATAGTTATGGCCCTCCTTTAGCTATAGCATCACTTCGTTCTGCCTGTCTGCCGAATTATTATTCGAGTGATTCACGCATATTTAGGGTCCCCGGTGTGATTAAACTACCGCTTTCGAAAGAGCTATGCCGATACATATCCTCGGACATGTGCTCATACTTCCGTCTTGCTACCTCGTTGTACCCCTCCAAGCTTCTTGCAAAGGGCTGGCCAAATCCACATACGACGGGCAAGATCAGAAGCACACAGCCGTTTAGGAAGAACACAATTGAGACGAGACGGGCGCAATTACCAGTCCAGGGAAAAATGTTTATAAATTAAATGTTCCGGAAGATTGCTTCAACTGGAATCCACCTGGAGGGGATAACACGAAACTCAATCGCAAAGACTTAGGTTAGATTCGCTAATTGAGCGTCTAATCGAGGCGGCAAACGTTCGCTTGATGAAGAATGTTCAGTGTAAGAATCATGATCGTGCATTGTAGCTAATGAGCTTCTTCTAAGGCCAATATCCCCGGGGACACTTCATCGTACACGCAGTCGTCTGAAGACCTTAACCAGGAAATTCCTTGGAAATCTCCTCAGCCCCGATGGGCGTCATCTGTTCGGCCGTCGGCCAGCTCTCCACATCAATGGGCGCATTCTTCTCTCCTGTCTCGTGATCCTTGTCGAACCCTCGCTCATGAATCGGATCCGATGCGTTCGCACCCACGCCCTCCAGTCCAGACCCGTCCTTGCTGCGCTTGCCACCGTGCCCCTCCTGGCTTGTCATGCCCTCACTGGGCCGTCCGTAGCCCTTGTTCACATCCGCGGATGTCGCGCCGGAGATGGTGTCCGATGCTGCAGTCGGGTTCTCCTCAGGCTGGTATTGTGACTCAAAACTCCGGTCCGCGGGGGCGGTGCCGGGGGTGTGTTGTTCGGCGTGGAACTCTGGTGGGCCTACTTGAACGCCCGGAGCATGCTGCGATAGGTGTTAGTTGTGTGATAAAGAAGATGGTATGCGAGAAGACTTACGCCTTTGGTTGTGAGAGGCTCTGATGGGGGGATTTTGCTCGAGAATTCGCCCGTAGCTGGGGTTATGGAGTCGGGGTTTTTGTTGACAGACATTGTGATAGTTGCGCTGAAAGAACTTTCACAGGTTGTTTGCAAATTTGTGTTATTGTCGAGGAGTGAAGTCCTTTATATAAGCTGGCAGATCTTTCGCTACCCGCAGATGTATGATGTCAACACCCTCCCACCAGTATGACATCATTCGCAAGAACGAGCGCCATCTTCACATCGGGCTCGATCCAGATCTCGAGATTTTATGTAAGGTTCGATGCGTATCCTACCCGAATTCGTAAGACACAAACGGGAAAAGTGGTCATCGTTCCTTCCAGTACTGGAGTGTGATGTTAACTTCCCGGTGAGGGCTGGTGGGGTGTCGTCGGAGGTAACGTCCGCTGGCCTTCTTGTTGGCTGGACTTGTGGGTGCGCTTAGATCGAGGACGTCACAACTGCTTGTGCTTTATCTTGAAATCTACCGAATGGAACCCGAAAAAGATTGGCATTGTCATGAAAATCGCAATGACGTGGAATTGAAGCTGATAATAATAAGGGATTTTGGAAATGACCATGTTTTTGAGTCTACCTACCCTGCAGCACATGTGTCGTGGACATCTCCATTCTGTCGATATGTCGACGACGTCCTGACTTGAACCAAACAACTCACGCTGCATTTGAAACGGTCTGGAAAAGGGTGCCTTCGAAGCTGTTACATGATTGAGGGGGCAAATTCAAGATGGAAGTGCGCGGGAAGACATCACAGGAGTTGTTGTTCATAACAGTGCGCTGATCTTCCCAAGGTGTTGGCGCTCAACTGAATATCCCCAGCTCTCGAATCAATCACGGACGAGAAACGTCTCTGTCTTTCCGTCTCTGTCTCACCGGGCCATGATGCTCCTCAGGATCGTCCTTCCCGCGGCTCCGATCATTCCAGGGGAAGGTGAGAAGCATGAGAGTAGGTGAGTCGGTGCGGGAATGTAGACTGGACGGTTGACAAGCCAGGTGGAGGCACAGCACCTCCAAGTGGCTGAAAATGTCTAAGGGTAGAAAAAAGCCACTGGATTCCAGAACCCGGTATTGATTCCCACCTCGAAATTACGGTTGATAAAAATGGCGGTGCCGTCCCCAAGCCGCACCGCCTCAAGCGGGCTTCTAAATTCAAACCAAACAGTCCCCATTACGTACCGTGGCGGGTTTTTAGGGGGATCCTCCCCCGGGTTTGCAGGGACGGATCGTCTACTAGCCCAGGGAGCTGAAGAGCCACAAGCTACCGGCCTGCTGGGCAGCGCCGAGCTGGGGCTGTAGGACACGGGATGCAGTGAGCGTGGCGGCTGCTGTAAATGGGCTGGGGCGCAGGGCACGAGCTATTGACGTCCCAGGACCGCCACCAAAGGACGAACAAACGACGAGGAATTCCAGCTCGCTGTGAGTGCCCTGAGGATGAGGAAGCGGAAGTCATGCGAGACGGATAGCCTGAAGTGCATGCACTGTGCTGTGCAAGAATGAAAATGGTGCAACCGCTCAACCCCTGCTGGGATCGTCTCCTTCAGAGGGGACAAGTGTCGCACCAGCACGACAGACAAACAAGCAAGGCCGACTGGCCGTGGAACTGTAGACGGACGGATGGTGCATGTGTCAAATTGTTAGATCGAGCAATTCCTAGTCACTGGCAGTGGCTTCTAAATCAATCGCTCTTTGTCAATTTGCGCCTTCGTGTCCGGCTGAACGAGAACCATCCATGATCTGGAATTACGGCTTCTAGTTCCAGCCCATGTCACATCGGTGGACTGCCGGCCTTCACCATGGCGCACCTACCACACTTAAGGAAGGTACATGGTACGTGGTACTTCGCACGGAGTAACTGCAACATCGTACCGGCTCCATCTTGGCATTGATCAGTGATGGATCCAAGCTTTCCGTTACAGAAGAAGGCCGGCCATGTGGACAAGGAACAGTTGGGTGGGAGGGAACATTGGTTCCTCGAATCCTTTCATTCGAATTGACACCTGCAAAACACGGCCGGGGACGATCTATTTACACAAGAAATACGAATACATACATAGTACAAAACAAGACTCACCTCATCGACCAGGAGACCCATCATCGAATTCATGCCATCACTGGGCACCTTACGGGGCACCTTTTAACCTCCCTGTCCAGCCTCGTTCAAATCAAGTCCCTCTGTCCCGGCCCGTCGCCCGTTCGCAACCGTCGGCCTCCGAGTCGTCTTTCTCTTTGTGCTTGAGACGCCTCCCTGGTGTCCTTTTCCAAGCTCAGTTAAAATCGGGATGCCTCCCTCCTGAATCTGTCTAGAACATCGTTGCTGACGCTACGCAACGCCGCCCTTGATCACCATACGAGCGAGACATTGCAATAATACGAGCCCAGCGCCGCCGCCACCGAGCCCGTGCCCGCAAAAACAAGACTTGTTGGCGTCGCTTTCTCTTCTTGTGTCTTGCGCTGTTGCGTAAGCCCACCCACCTCTACCTTCTGCTAGCCCCTCGTGTCTGCCCGTCTCGAAGAGGGCTGTGCAGATTGACGACGCTTCCTCGTTTTCGCGCCACCCGAAGACACTCAGAGCACACACTCGCAGTCCCAGTTCTAGAGTCAGGCTCGGGCCCCCTTGTGTTGACGACCATGTTTTAGGCCTTGTCCAGCCCCCCCTGTCTTTTATGTCTCCGCTTGATGTTCGACTCCATGCTAGGATGCCGGGATACTTGGTTGCTGGGCGGAGCTTGGGCTAAACTTGGCAACTCTCAGTTGCCAGGTTGCCAGGCTTTTCCCAGCTGGATACTTGGCTCTGGGGTTTTCGTAGTTCGCACTGTGTTTTTTCGGTCCGCCTCCGGCGTGGCTCACTGGCTCCGCGGTCCTGTGCTCCCCCCCACGCCCACCCCGTTCCCTAACGAGGCCCGCTATTCGCTTCATCGGGCACTGTACATGGACAAGCACGCACTGGCCCGTTGCTCGCCAACGACCTCATCAACAACCCACTTCCTTCTTCCAGCCCTGCCAGTTCCTGTTTCCCGTTCTCTCGTCAAGTCTCTCACTCTCTGTTCGTAATTCGCTCTGTCTTGTTTCGGATTCTTTCGCTTTTGCATCCTGTGTGCCCGCCTTTCTGTTGCCTCTCGCAGCGCAGTCGCACTCGTATCACATCACATCACTATCGCATCCCTGCCCCGCCCGAACCACTTCTTCGAGGCGGCGTGCCCGCTGCTGAGGTCATCGCCGGCTTCACATTGCCGCCTCCTTCGTTCTTGGCTGCAGCTGCCTCGGCCTTATCGCCGTCCTGCGTTCGACCGTAGCGTCCAGCGTCGCCATGAAGCAATACCACGGCGACCCTTACGAGAGGGAGCCTCTCGACTCGTACCAAAACCACTACGACTCGTCCCCTTCGCGACATCCCGCTCCTCCCGCACAAAGCTATTCACCTTCGCCAACGCCCTACTACGACGCTCCTCCTCCGGCGCCCCGTTCGTTTCACCCCAGTACCCATCCCGACTCGGCATACAACCACAGTCGCATGCCGCCTCAGGACAACTACAGTCACCACTCCAACTCGCAGCACTCCGGCTCTGCCGGCTACGACAGCTCGCGACACGGCTCGCCCAACCCGCTGCCCCCGCCGCACGGCGACAACTCGTACTACTACAGAGGCGGAGGAGGAGCAGCGACAGGAGGAGGCATCGGCGGCAACCAAGGGTATACTCAACCTCCCTCCTACGGCATCACGCCCGGCGCAGACAACTTCAGCCAGACTGCGTCCGGCGGCATGGCTGGCATTGCGTACAACGTTGCTGACCGTAACCCTCGCGACAGTGGCATGGAGGCCATGCGTAGCGCTGGCCAAGTGCCTCCGCCTCCCTCTCGCTCCCAATACCACGGCCCGCCCCCGCCCTTGAACGCCTACTCGCCTCAATCGAGCTACGACGCAAGTTACGGCCACAATTCGCAAGCTGGAGACTCCCACTCGAGCCTGGCCGGCCTTGGTGCCGCCGCTGTGCCGCCCGGCGCCCGCTCGCCGCATCGCGGGCAAGTTGATCCCTACGCCGACGATCCTTATCAAGGCTACGGTTCAAGAAACGCTGTTGGCCCTCATCACCTCGGCATTGTGAATCCTAATGATATTGAGGATGACGGGGATGATGGAATTAGCTATCACAGGAGCCAACGAAACTCTATGCTGAGCCTCCCTCACTCGGACCGAAGCAGGCGTGCTGCCGCTGCCGCTGCCGCTGCGGGGACTGGTGGTGCCGCAGCTGCGGGTGGTCTTCTGGCTGCAGGTAAATGATGAGCGTCCAAGCGAAGATGGTCACTTGCTAACTAGATTGCAGGCCATCAAAGAGGTGGCGATTATGATGCTGCTGCATCCCATGAGAAGCCATCAGATTGGATGGACAAGAACGAAAAGAAGAGTAAAAAGTGCAAATGGGCAATCATCATCATTGTGTGCGTCGTCATTGTCGGCGCTATTGTAGGCGGCGTCCTCGGTAGCACCCTCAGCAAGAAGGGGGGCAGTGACGGTAGTTCGACCAGCGGCGACTCTGCCAAGGAAGACGAAGAGAAAAATGGTGATCTTGGGGTCAACAGCCAAGAAATCAAGGACCTTCTCAACAACGCAGACCTACACAGAGTATTCCCCGGCATGGACTACACTCCTATCAACACCCAGTACCCCGATTGTCTGCACAACCCACCTTCGCAGAACAACGTCACTCGCGATGTCGCTGTGCTTAGCCAGTTGACCAACAAGATTCGACTATACGGAACCGATTGCAACCAGACTCAGATGCTTCTCCACGCCATCGACCGATTGGAATTGAAGGATGTCAAGGTTTGGTTGGGCGTATGGCAGGATGGTAACGAGACCACCAACGCCCGACAACTCGAACAAATGTGGGATATCCTGGATGAATATGGCGAGGATCCCTTCGAAGGCGTCATCGTGGCCAACGAGATTCTCTTCCGCGAGGAGATGACCATCACCGAGCTGGGTACAATCCTCGACGGAGTACGTACCAACTTTACCAAGAAGAAGATCACCCTCCCTGTGGCTACATCTGACCTGGGCGATGACTGGACCTCGGCACTGGCCAAAGATAGCGACTATATTATGGCCAACATCCACCCCTTCTTTGCCGGTGTCACAGCAGACGACGCAGCGAGTTGGACATATTCATTCTGGGAGAACCAAAATAAGCAGTTTTGGAAGTCGGATAAGGATAAGAACATCATTTCTGAAACGGGCTGGCCCACCTCGGGTGGAAAGAATTGCGGTAGCGCGACGTCCTGCGCGGAGGGTTCTGTCGCTGGCATAGATGAGCTGAACACTTTCATGGAGGAATGGGTTTGCGATGCCCTCAAGAACGGCACCAACTACTTCTGGTTCGAGGCTTTCGATGAACCCTGGAAAGAAAGATTCAATGAGAAGGGCAAGGCGTGGGAGGATCAGTGGGGCTTGTTGACCGTCGACCGTGAGCTCAAGACGGGCGTCAAAATTCCCGACTGCGACGGCAAGACTGTCGGTTGAAGACGGTTGAAGACGCGTTCACATGATACGATAGACATACGGTGGAGGACAGAGCAGCAGTCCTTTCTTTTTGCATTACCTCGAGGCCTGTGCGAGTTGCGATGGCCATGGGCGAATAGCTTGGCCTGGTTTGTTTAGGTTGGGTCTTTTGGCAGTCGTCTTTCCATTTGGGATTCGGCCCTTTACACGTGTTGCATTTGTCCTGGAGGTTCGTTGGCTCCTTTTCATGGATATCCCACAAGAGGTTCCATGTTGGATACACCCAACGGATGCTCGGGAAGTCCTTTGGCTGGTATTCGTTCTTGTAATGGGAGTTTGGGAGCACACGGTTATGGGCACAGTCCTGGCATTGTCTTTTTTGTAACCATGTAAACAGGTTCCAGACGAAGGGTATATTTCGGGAAGATGGGAAAGGGCCAAAGGCTTAGTAAAATTCCCTTGATACACGGTATATAGTGTTGAGGCTTGCTGGCAAGATACGCAAGGCATGAGGACGAAGAAAGATGGTTTATGATGCTTTGAATCTGCGTTGTGATATCGTGTCTTTTCTTTTAGCTAACCCGCGGTGAAAGTTGTCTTGCCCATTGCTGACCTATCAATGATCCCCCTCCCGTGGCTATTTTCGCACGCCCTTTCAAGTGTTATCATCGTAGTCAGATGATCATGCCCATGTCCTCATGTCCGTTTCGTCATGTCCCCTTTGGGTCATATTCCCTGGCTGCGTATCCATCCATATAGAACTCAGAAAGAATCCCACTTCACCAGCTCTTTATCCCCTGCCAACCCTGTCTGGTTGCAAACCTGGGGCTTTGCCTCGGCACTAGGACGCAACTGCATACAGAGAACCGAGACAACGTTGGAAACATGCTCAAGTTTGTTCTCGAGGCCACGGATCTGATGGCTCATATGACAGCGCTCGGAGCGGCATGCCGCAAGCTCGTCGTACAGCGTGGTGTACTGATGACCGTTCTCCAGGACGGGATGGTGTGCCTCGGGGCCGTTGCGCGGGATCCCATCGTGGGCGAGAGGCGCGGAGTGGTAGGATGGATGGCTGGGATGATTGCCATTGTGGTCGTATGCGGCTATAAGAGGAGCCTCCACGGATGGAAGGGCAACGGGAGCAGCAGCCATTGGAGGGGGAGGGTAGTTGTAGTTCGAGTAGCCTCCTCCGTTGTCGCGGTTTGCGAAGAGGTTTCTGTTCGGCGTTGGGCTACGTGAGCGGATCTCCCGCTTGGGATACATGTGATCGTTATCAATGGCAGGGGGATTGTAGTTGTTGGCATGCCCTCTACCGTTCGTGCGGTTCGGACGCGGGCTGGTCAGATCTATGGGGATACGCGACATGGCTTCTCGACCAAGGTGTCGCTCGATCATGACTTCAATGTTGGTGTTGCACATATGTTTGTGGCTCTGGCGTCTGGTCATCCGCATTAGCACCCAGCTGGCTTCTTGAATAGTATGACGAACCTCTTTTCCATAAGTGTTGTGAGAGCCTCGCGAAGCATGAGAATGCGTGCTGGCACGGTGGCCTTCATGTACTCGTCCCGGCGGGCGGTGCGCTGACAGCCCTGCCACATGGCCTGGTATTCTGCGTCGCGAGCGCGGATCTCGTTGCGTCTCGCGGGATTCATCCGGGCTGAGCGAGGCATGTTGACTGCTGTTGTTGTTTGGAGAGGGTAAGCAAGGGAAGTGTTGGGATGAATGGAAAGGGGAGTTGGTTGGTCTTTGGCTGAGAGGAGATGAACCAATCAAAGACTGGTCGGATTGAAGTGAGCTTTTTGGAGGAAAGGCTTCGATGGAATTGAGGGTTGAAGACAAAGGCTGCCGTGTGTGTGTGTGTTGTTCAGTTGACAATGCTTGGTTGGGGAACGCTGTGCGGCGTTGCGTGTGGGCAGTGCGCCGGAGTCCCGAGGCAGTTTCAGAAGAGTCTTGCAGGTGATTCGACTTGGAGGAAATACTGTAAGGGAAGAGAATAAAAATGACACCAAGGTGTAATAGAGGGAAAAATCCTACGGGAAAGGAGTAGTCAGGGGGGCTGAACAATGTTGGGTGTTGGTTAGGAGAATGGAGACGAAAGGGGTTTCGGTCTGCAGTGTAGGTGCATCTACGGATGAGAGAGGCCGTATTTCATCTCGATCGGCGTACAGTGATTCAAAGCGAACTCAAGGGCTGGAGTGTAGATCCATATTCACCAAGCGCAAGCGGTAAGGATAGTTCATAGGAGCCATCATGAAATACGTGTCGATTCTAGCTTTCTGGACATGTCACCATCCACCTCCGAACTGTCCTTGGGTTCCGGCCCCGGCGCGCCCGCCGCAGCTTTAGGGACGGGCTTCCAGTATATCGACGTGCTGGAAAAGGCCGAGCCATGCGAGTCCTGGGGAAACACACACTTCTTGTACGTCTTTTCCATCGTCCCCATCTTCTCGAGGCCGTCGGTGTGGCCAATACTACAACGAAATCATCAACAACGGGGCGTTTAGTAAAAGGAGGAGTTGTGGTAACTCACTGATCCCAGACATCCCAGCCGGTGCCGACGAAGATGGCCGGTAGACTCTTCTCCAGCGCTTCGGCGTAGACGGGTCGGTATAGGTGGATTCCGAATAGGAGGCTGTCGGCGTCGACCATGTCGCAGGCTTCAGGGTCCTCGACGACGCGGTGGCCAAGACCAGTGAGGAAGTCCTTGTCGGGCTGCGTGAAGATGGGGTCCTGGAAGATGCAGTCTATCTTGGATCCGGTGATCTTCTCTGCAACAACACCATCAGCATCGTGATACCATACCAACAGAGCAGGGCACACGAACCCAGCTCCTCAACGAAGACGAGGAAGGCAATCAGCTGGACCTGGCTGGAGCGCTTGGCCTCCCAGGCGCCGTCGACGGGATCGAAGGTGCCGACGCCGAGGTTGACGGCGCGCGAGATGGCGACGCCGGGGCCGGTGTTGGCCGCGACCAGGGCCCGCAGCTCGCGGCTGCACGGCTCCTCGTCCTCCCAGCGGGCGCGCAGGCGGGCGTGGTCGGCGGCGAGGGCGGAGGCGGGGCGGAGGTCGGCGGCGCGCTGGGGGACGGCGGCGGGCACGGGTTTGGGGGTGGCGCGGCGGCGTTTGGAAGTGACTTGCGTCCACTCTTGGTCCGGGGGTTGTTGGGACATGCTGGGAAAGATTTTCTTTCTTTTGGTTTGGGTCTGTTTTTTTTTTTCTTCCACGCTGTAGA